>ML180505.1:0-13585 GCA_004369135.1 Dendrothele bispora CBS 962.96 | reverse complement strand
GGGTACATACTCCTCTCCTGCTTCTCCTCCCCGCCGTCTCCACCATCCCCCTTCCCATCATTACTTTTTCTATCTTCTCCATCATCCATACCTCCCACCTTCTCACCCTCATCACGTAGAATCCTCATCCTTTCATCCTCCTCCACCCCAAATCCTCCTATCTCGAACCATTCCAAAGTCTGTGCACCTGTAGCTATCGCATCTTCCCCATACTCACCTTCTCCGTCCCCAACTTTCCCACTTTCCCTGATTTTTGTTTCTTCCGTTGCCGCTTCGACCACGACGAGCACACGATGACCCCGGGCTGTATGATCACTACCTTCCCTAATACACTACACTGAACAATCTTCCACTGGCACTCTCTCATCTTTTGTTCTTCTTCTGTATTCCTATGCCCATGTCTGTTTCCGTCTGGAGCTATATTGACGGGATTTGATTTTTGTGAATGGGAGCGATCAAAGGGATTGAACAGGATCCATTGTGTTTAAAGGATTTATGGAGTATAGAGGGGGTAGAGAAGTGGTAGAAGGAGGGGGAGAACGAGTCGAAGCTATCCCACCATGAGTAAGCTCAGGGTGAGTAAGGATAGATACTGAAGACGATGTATAGAATCCATAGGTTCTATAGGCAAAAGCGATATATGTGGGATAGCAAGTGATAGGCGGTGGTAAGAGAGATTGGAATGGAAGAGGACAGGGAAAGGGAAACGTAGCGATAACAGTGCTATTGTTGCTGTTGGGAAGATCAAAGTCCGTACTGCCGGATGTCAGCGTAGACAGTGGGGAAGAGATGTAAAGGGAGGTGCGCTGTTTGTAGAATCTGGATTTATATTCGCACTGAAGGATAGAGGGGAAGCAAGAGGAAAGGAAAACAGGTGATCCAGAGTCAAAATTTGATAAATCAAGCGGAATGAACTAACTAGTCCTCGTGTCACCACTAAACCCAGCCTCCCCTCCCTCTTTTCTCCTTCTTCCTCGATATCAACACCTTGAGCTAACTGTGTCAACACGCCCTCCAAAATGGTACCAGATGGATGACCGTCAAAATGTCGAGGTAGACTCGAAGACACAGACGACCTCGACAGTGAAACCAAATTAGAACCAAAACTAGAGGAGGAGAGTCAGAATCCAAATCCAAGCGCGAGATGCATGGTACTTACTAGAAGGAGAATCATACCGATCTTCCTCATGCAAATGCGTGATTCAGAGAGGAAACCCTGTACTCAAAATCTCACTCGAAGCGTGGCTCTGGAAGAATGTATGGAACGGACAACACGACCTAACGAGCTTCTGGAAACATGGTAAAATTTAACATATACGGTAGAATTGAGCAAGATGGATTCGAGCGAGGGACATTGGACTAGTACTCGGTCTTGCGGTTGGGTTTGGAATCAGAGGGCTTTGGGAGATTAGTAGGTTTATGACGACGGTGACGGTGATGACAGTGGAGAAAAATGTCGGTGTTGGTGAATATCTGTCGGACAAGCAGACTGGTCCGATAATTCGTAGAGCAGGATAGTGAGTTTGCTGAGGCATTGTGCAAGAGAGACCATCGTTTCTTCCGAAGTCGTCAGTTGGAGGGTGAACGTAAGAAGCAAGTCGTACAAACAACGTCAAACTGTTTTACCCGAATCGGCATTTCTCAGGCTCACAATCTTATCTAGGTGTCATCCTCGAGTCTCTTCTGTAATTCCAGGCTGTTGAACGTGAATCATGGGTGCTTTCCAACGTTGACGGCAATCTTCCTCTCACCATTATTCTTTCATTAGACCGTATCTGCAACGGGAAAAATGAAAGCTCCAACAATATAAAACTAACTTAAAAAAGGGTCAAATTTCCCGTTGCAGATAGGGTCTATTCTCGGTATAAATTCAAGCTGAAGACCTGGTGATATTTAGACAAGGCGGAAGATATTGTAGGCTACCTTACAGTCATAAGTTTCCATTTCTTCTTGTGTACACGTCCTCATTGACAAATTTTCAGTTCCTTCGAAGCCGGACGGTATGTTCACAACACAACCCTCCAAGACTTTCTCAAGTCAAACGGCTGGTCCATCCAAATGTCGAATCTATATCTATCTCCAATAGACCAAAGTCTCTTTGACATTTATTCCTCGCTCAAAGTAAAATCTATTCTCCGAGTTGGCACAGACTAATTCTACGGGCTAGTGGACTACGCAACCAAGTACAATAAATTCTTTTCTTACCACACTTCCTTATATTCGATTTTTCGATCTCTTCAAAAGTGCTTATGGGTTTCAGAAACGAGAACAGGACAAAGTCGTTTATGATGAAAGAACCAAAAAGTCCGTTCCAATTTACCTGTTCATCTAATTGTTCGGTCAGAATTCAGGAGGAAGCATTGGAAGTGATTGCGTGTAAAAATGGGAAGCCTTGAGTCTCTGAAACATATAGGGATGCCCGAAGATGCATTGAAGTTTTCAGAGTGGTCATCAGTTTGAATGGGCTTGATGATTCTGCATTCATGAGCGAATTCTTTTATATCTTTTAAATTGCAGTGACGGTACTAATAGCTGGTTTTCTCAGTCAACGTGGCTGGCGTGCTTTGAATGGACATTTTCAAGGTACGTTCATCCGAGCTGTTTATGAATGGGTTGATTTGTTCTCCTCTAGGTCCCTAACTACTTGGTAAGGTTCATCGATTTCTGGACCTCCAGGTGAAAGGGCAACACCGGGTTTCCGCACCAATATTTGATCTGGACAGTCAGAAGGCATAAATTCAACATAAGGGGAAGGATAATTCATTGAGAAAGATCTTATATAAGAATCCAACTCTCAAGCTACCTTCCCCACCTTATTTCCTTCCTTCCCCACCACTTCTTCCCTCCCAATTTCGCTCCCTTTCACTCATTCCTTCTCCTTTTTCTTTCAACACACATTCACTCTTTCCTTTCATATCTTCCCTTCTCGTTCATCCCTCCCTCACCCTTGTCTTCTCTTTCCCTCTTTCCCAGCCTTCTCCCTGATGTTTCCAACCCTCGACTCTGGTGAGGCTTTCTTTCCCTCTTTCTCCCGGCATAGCTCACGGCTAAAGATGCTAGTACTTATCTTCTCATTTCATTTTTCACTTTTTCCCCACATAAAATCGATGTATGTATTCAAAGTAATTCATTCGAGAGAAAAGTGTGTGTCATAAATCTCCGCCCTCAACATCTCATAGATCTTCACCAGCTTCGTATTCAGATGATAGCATGTCCTCATCCGAGTCTAGTCCCTCATTGCCACCTGCCTTTTTTGATTCAGATTGTGCTTCATCCGTTAGTCCCTCCACTGTCCTCCGCATCTGTCCGTCATGCCATTCGAGTACAACGGAATAATAAGCAGGGTCATCCCATATCTGTTTCGCAGTAACAGTTACAAAATCACCATCATTAATTGCAGCCGCTGCACCACTGTCGACATTCTGTCGACGTCCATATCTTGAGCCCGAAGGCAAATAAGATTTCCATACGTCGGAGATTGGAAGTTCATCATCCGATACAAAGACATCGATCCAGGGTTCGCCATTCTCCTGATTGGGATACGGACCCAGTGCTATAAAGACATATTTTACCCACTTGGGGAACAAGGGGGCTTTGTGCCCTCCGTACACAAACACGCAATGAATGCCACGCTGTTCGGGGAAGTCGGAGATTGACCCGTGTATCTTTCTATGACCTGCGCTCCGAAGAAGACCAGATGTAGGACCCCCGTAGTAAAGTGTAGGCCTCCCATAGTGGTGGAGAAAACCAACTGGAATCTCAACTGTGAAATTGAGAGTTTTTAAGCCCGAAGTGCGTGACGAACATTCAAAACTGTCTATCTGATAGTAATGCTCGAAATCAGGACTAGATGAGGGGATGTAATTGATTTCGATAATTCTTTGGTTGGAAGAGTCTCCAGTCATGTGTATAAAAAGAGATATCAGAGCATTTTCGTCATTTATACATGATAGGTTGCTGTCGTGAAGGTCAAGGAAGTTAGAACCGTCAACGTGAGCCGTTATCGTAGGAATGACGTCATTGGACCTGCAATTGAGGTAGACTTCAAATTCCTTTCCTTTTTGTGTCCGAAGTCTAATCTCGTGGTAATTCCTCTCCCAACTAAATGACAGCGACTGTATACTGGGTATCGGCTCGGTGCCATGACTATGGACCTCGTCAAGAAGGGTGAGTTGGGAATCAAATTTGAATTCGATGGGGATTACATAGTCACGTTCGACTTGGCGGAGGACTACACTCTCCTTCACTACGACTTCCTGTAAATCTTCTAAGGAGTCCGAGTCATTGATGTGGGATAGTGTGAAATGTGGACAGTATCGAATATAGCGATGTCCTTTCTTTTGAAGGTAAATCCCGATAGGCATGTTGTTGATTTTGCAAGACAGCGAAGCAATGAATACTTTCTGAATACCAGGTAGACTGTGTAAAGGAAGATGAATACGTAGACCATTGTTGCCAAATGAAAATGATGATTTATCGCCAAGATCTTCTGATCTGGACTTGTCAACTTGACCAGAAGATGCAAATTCGGAGGGAGAGCTAGCAAACAGTCCTCTGTCTCGCTCATAGTCCTTTGTTGCTACCCAGGCAAAGATGCTGCGATCATCCGAGTACTTGATGATCTCTTGTTGCAATCGCATGAAAGCCTTCTCACCCCCCTCCCCATAAATTGGTGACATGTTAACTCCGAAAAGTCCCATAAGGCAGTATGCCATGTCTTCTGGTCTAGTTGTTTCTCGAGAGGCAGCCCATGACATTTTCTGTGCAATGCTGTAGCCCTCAAGCTGTCTTTTGTCATCATGCATTTGGTTCCAGTGAGCTCCTTCAAAAAGGTAAACCGGAATAGAAGTTACTTCAGATACAAAATGTCGCAGACTGAATCGAGTACCGACACGCTGCCAGTCCTTATCCAAAAAGACCATGTGACGGGGTGCAATCAATTCCTGCAGTGTCCAGCCCCGCGTGAACCATTTACAACTCTTCAACCTCTTCAACAATTCCGTAGCTTCACTCAAACCCCTTTCCAAATCACCCAAGTATGCAATACAGACACGGGCTTCTTCATAGTACTTGTACATTGAGTTGAGTGCTTCGGAAAGCTCAGCGCTACTGGACTTGTCAATGCAGCACGTGTCAATCCAGATCCAGTCAAACTTGTACTTTCGAACATATGCGCAAGCGTTCTCGACCTTGGTCCAGCCTTCCTTGGCCTTAGCAACATCAAGATCCCGGATGTCCTGGAATGTGACCTCGTCCTTCCCCCAGGTGTGAGAGAGAATGGCGTAGTAGGGGATGTTGGTCAAAAATTCTTCGACCCGATAGGTGTGGGTATTAAGGAGACGCATAGTATAGAGATGTGTATTCGAAAGCTAAGTAAAGGAACTCAAATTAACCAATTTTGTCCGGATTCGCAAAGGAGGGAATCAAAAAAGGGATAATTACATACATAATGGTAAAATATAACCCGTAGGTGTGGTCTACCCGTATCGGTGCTCCGGCAACTTCAAAATTAAGAAAGGGATCCAAGTTAATCAATTTCCTCAGACTCGTTAGATGGGGGAGGGAAAAGGAAAGGATGAGCTACACACCTAGTGATAATAACGCAAGCTGTAGTTCACCGTGGTCTACCTTATAGGTGGATTGAATAACTAAGCAATAAATCCTGATTAATCAATCTTTTTTGGACTCGCAGAGGGGAGGGAAGAAGGATGCTACAGACCTAGTGGTAATAGCACAAGCTGTAGGTGCGGTTTGCCCGAGTAGGCTGCCCCTTGTCTCTGCTAAGAAAGGAAGTCAGGTTCATCATTTTTTTATATACGAGAGAGGAGAAAAGGATGGGCTACATACCTGATGGTAGAATGTAAGCTGTAGGTATAGCCCTCTCGTGTATTCCGCCTGTCAAGTTCAAATGTTGGAAGATAATCCGAGCTAATCGATTTCTTCAGACTTGTAGACTTGTTGGGGGGGGGGATGGGGGGGGAAGGAGAACGGGTTACATACCCACTGGTAGAACGTAATCTGATATAGGTGTCCTCTTGACTTCGAAAGCTAAGAAAGTGATCCAAATTAATCAAATTTTTTCGGACTCTTGGAGAGACGGGGAAGGAGGAAGGGACAACCTACATACCTGATGGTAGGATGTAAGCTGTAGATGCTGTCTATGCGTGTAGACCTGTCGACTTCGAAAGCTAGGAGAGGAATCCAAATTAATTGATTTTTTTCGAGCTAGTAAGGAGAGAGGAGGGGGGGAAGGGAGCAAGAACGAGCTACGTACTTGGTAGTAGGAGCGCAAGATGCGTGTGAGGGCTACACGTGTAAGTGGCATGTCAACTTATATGCACTGTTCAGTAGTCACGGGAGAGCATCGATAGGTTGATGGAAGTTCAGATATGGATTAAAAATAGAAACTTGTAATTTTTTATATTTTAAATTTACAGCCGCTCAATACTCAGAATCTCCTTTTGTTATCCAAACTTCTCAAGTTGATCAAGTATGTAGTAGCTGTATATCCAACCAAGATTTTTGAGCCAGATAATATTTTATGGCTACCTGAGAGCCCTTCGCAATATCACGATGCCGATCTGTTTAGTCATAAAAAGAGAATTATCGTAGCTTTTGCCAGGTCTTCGAGCAATCGGATTTCCTCATTGATTCAAGTTTGTCTTTGATTAGACATTGAACAACGAGTGCCAACTTCCCAAGGATCCCAACTGATCAGGATTATAGAATATCAGCTGTAGCGCGGGTCAGGGGTTAGGGGCGTTTATTTATCATGTATCCTTTGCCATCCGATTTACCTTTAAAATCATTCAAACCATTTTTATACCACTGCGGGACACCAGAACAAATGGAAAAAAGAAGAAACGAGCTAAGTACGGTATATGCTACATTAGACTCATGGTTATCCACTACCGCTATGATTTATAGTGCACTACGGTATGTATGAAGTCCTGCCTATAGCTCGTATAGTACATGTATGTGCATATAGGTATGTGAGGGTGTATATGCGTATAAGAGGTATAAACGAGTTTGTATGAAATTATATATATGCAACCAGAGCCCTTGAACGTTCGTCGGCATCTCTAATAGTACAGAAGTGAGTGATAGTATAAGTAGTATACAAGTGTCCCAGCTCGCGTAGCAGAGAAGAAGAAGAGGTATAGATAGATATATGCACAACGGCCACAGGCCAGGGACAAAAGAAAAGATAGGATAGACCAACAGATAAAAGGGACGAAAAATCAATGGATGAATGGATCAACGAACGAGTGATAACATCCATCCGTCATAATCATGATAAAATGAACCCACGAGTATCGAATTTATAGCAAAGCAAGAAAAGCAACCGAAAAGGGAAGGCAAATGCAACATCAACTTTGTCCGAGTGCCCTTCTTCCTGAATAAGACGAAATCGATAAACACCTGGAAAAGAGTTAAACAGCTCATCATAAAGTACTCGATACATAATCCATCCCTGGTCCTACTCCTCCTCCTCCTCCTTCTTCCCTTTCCTCCAGCCAAAGTAGCTAGCATGACTTCCCAATCCCCCATCTGTTACAGTATTCTCAGTTCCGTTTTCTTCCTCATCTCCACGCTACTTGTGTTCCCCATCTCACTCATACTCATACTCATACTTTTAATCATCGGTTTTTGTCGTCCCTGTCCCTGTCTCGTCCCCCAAAGCAACTTCACCTATGATACCCATACTACACTCTATCCTCCTTGGATCGTGTGGTCTTGAGGAGCTGATGCGAAACGAAGAGAGGTAGAGGTAGCGGAGTGAGTGAAAAGTGGATGGTATTAAGGACTACTTTTTCAGCGGGGAGGAAGAGGAAGACGATGATCAGAGCACGAGAAGGATAATTGGGAAGTGTATGAAAGAACGGAAAAGAGAGGGTGGTTAGTTGGTTTGAAATGTTCGTTTCAATATACACTCGAATGGGATAAAAACGATTCACAAGAGATGTCTCGGGATGAACATGTATTCCGGGGAACTTGTGTACTAGATTTTGGCATCATCATTTCGACTGCGGCTTTGCTCATCATGCTACACCACAATCAACAAAAGGAACAAAAAAGAAAGCGAATAAGGAGTACTCATCATGTATCAAACTCCCTCCTAGTGTCGGGTACCCGTTCCTCCTCTATTAATGCTGTTCCCGCCCACCGTCTCCACCATCTTTCCACCCATCTCCCTCCCAATCTCTACTGTCTCTATTTTCTCTTCAATCCCCACCTCCCACTTTCCCCACTGATCACGTACAACACACATCCTTCCATCGTCTTCCTCCTATCTCCGAGCTCTTCCCAAAGTCCCATCCACCTGTATCCCCCGTAACTTCCCCGTCATCCCTAGCTTCTCCGCCTTGCCCATTTGTGTTTCCGTTCTCACACTCGCCCTTGCCCTCACCACCCCAACCACGAACCCTTCTCTAGCCCTACCTCCGTCTCCATCTCGATCTGGGTTGAAGAGATTCGGAGTATTTATGGAATTATCTAAAGAATTCATAGGATGTAAGAGCAGGCAGAGAACGGATTTAAACGCTCACCTTAAGTAACATCAGGTCTCAAAAAAACGACGTAGCTTCCGTACTTAGATGAAGGCAGTATACTCGGGGTCATGACTTGCAGTCGGTAAGAGAGATTAAAATGAAAGAGTCAAGGGGAAAGGCAAACAAAACGGTGACGTTGTTGAGAGGTTCTAGTTCCTTACCGAACATTACCGGCATGGGCAACAGGGAAGGAGGAGGAGCAAAAGGAAGAGTGCTGTTTGGAGAATTCAGATTTAGATATGGAAGGGAAAAGGGTGATCCAGAGTGAAATCTGATAATACGGGTGGGACGGGTTGACCAGTGCTAAAGCTAGATCCAGCCGGCCGCTCCTCCTTCCTCCTCCTCCTCCTCCTTCCCTCTCTCGTCTACTTAAGTAATCGACGACATCAGCCAGTCCTTTTAACGCGTCCTCCAAAAGGGTACTGCTAGATCGATAGTTGAAGTGTTGAGGGATACTTGAAGCCGAAGACGGCCATGACGGCAAAGACAAAGCAAAGTGTATCTAGAGTCAGGACCATAACTCGAATTTGAGCGCAAGCTAGTACTGGGAGAGTATTTATAACGAACCGAATGGAAACGCATATGACTCCAAAGAAACGTTGTGTGTTCAGACCCTCGCTCGATAGAAGAATACATGCCAAAACAAGATTCCAGTCCGATAAGGTTCGGAAAACATGCAAGAACTTCATGTGTTGTGGAATTTTGAGCGGAGGGAGTCGAGTGTGGAATATTGGGTAGGTCTTGACAGTGTATTTTCTGAGATTTTGACGGACTTGGGAGGTGGAGGAATCGTATGGGAGGAGGGGATGATGATGGGAAGGAAGGAGTGGAAGTTGAAGGACTTCGGTGATGGTGACACGTAAAACATTGAAGGTATTGCTACTGACTCGATGTTTGTCTCACAAGCGGACGGACGGAGTCGACGATTTGTATAGGGTAATATCTGGCAGTGAGCTTGTCAGAATTCCGCGAGAGGGATTGTCGTTTCTTCAGAGTTGTTAGTGGGACGGCGACTCGGATAGGAAGAGATCTACAACTCAAATTTAACACGATACAACGAATGAAGTTTCTTCGAGAAATTGAGCATAGCAGAAAAGCACTGAGCATACGAGACTGCATTGGATTTGATACCGGTCGGTCTACAATGGACATTGGTTTTGGTCAAAGCTTGCTGGCAAAACGACATCGCACCAAGTCACGTGTTAATTTTGACAAGCGCCGAGCGGAGTCTGAACCTGACGGTGACGTCAAAACACAACGGGTCGAGAGTGTAAATGTTCTTTTTCTCAACTCCCCGTCCCATACTCTACCCTCTTTGATCGAACAGGTCGATATGAACTGACCTATCACTACATACGGGATCCTTACACGGTCTGGCTAAATTTTTGACTATCTGTATTGACCCCAAAGACCCAACAACGTCGATATCCACAAGTTATCAAGCAATGCTGACGGATTCTCAAGATCTCATCCCCAGTGAAAATCAACACTGAGAAAATCTGCAGAAATCTGCAAGAATATGAGCATGTGCGCGTCGTGCCAAAATCAGTCAGATAAATGCAGATTTTTGCAACTTATGAGCCCTTTTCTGCGATTTTCTGATCACCAAAAATCAACTAAAAAAAGAATCCCGTGCATTTTGTAGATTTTCTGCTGAAATATGAGGAAATCTGCTTGAGAATTGAATGTAGAAATTGACCTCACTATTCTGCAAATTTCTGCGAATTTCTGCTTTATTAATCCATATATCTGACTTCTGAATTACATCGTAAATAATTGTACAATACGCCTATCTACTAAGCCGTTTTAACTCCCTTCCGATACATACACGGCAGTCCATTCGTCGTCATCGTCTAGGACAAGTAAAACAGAGAGAATTCCGTCAATTATCTCCATCGGAACTAAGAAAAGTTACCGACTCACCGCAGACTTCACAAATCTGCTGCGACGAAATGGAATAGACGCGTCGACAATGACTGACATACCTTGTACAGGGGACTCAATAAAAACCGCGCATATATTGAGCTAAAAACAAAGTTCTTAATGGAATCCAACGGCGAAAAATACGGTCATACTCACAGTGATGGGTTCTATTCTCTCCTGTACCTGTACCGGGGACTCTTGTTAGAGATAGCAGTGGAGAAGTGGCGGAGACGTACCTTCTATGCGGGACTCGGTTCAACAGAAATTGCGCATATAGTGTCTCGGTCCTTGCATGCCGGACTCGACCTAGGCGGGACAGTGGACTCGACAGAAATCGCGCATATATTCAGGTACGGCGAAGAATAAAGTTACACTCACGGTGATGGGAAAGAACCCAGCTCCGGACCTCCGGCTCCTCCATCACGAGCGGGAATAGATATAGAACTCGAGCGCGTTGAATGTAATCCGAAAACAGGGAGGAGATCTCTAGAGCGGGGAGACAAGAGACGAGAGAGAGAGAGAGACGAAGGAACGAAAGGAACGAAGGGAACGAAGGGAACGAAGGAAGTCTCAATATATACCAGTACTACACGTCTCGTGATAGCATATAGTGAGATCACGTGGTCGTGTAGTGAACAAAAAATTTCAAGTTAAATAATATAAATTTGGAGGTCGCGTCACGAGAGGAAAAGCACTTGCAGAAGTGAGTTCATAGTCGATGCTGAATGTGACGTTGATATTTATGATACGTCGAAGAAATTCCTGATCCCAAGTCATGTCAAGAAATTTTAGAATTCTCGTTATTTAGGAAAGGATCGAAAAAGTGACTCTGACGCGTCATCTAATTTGAAAAGTTTGAAACTCAGATTTGCTCTCAGATTTTCTCAGATTTTGAGCAGCCTACCCAACGCGGCGCAGATTCTTGCATATTTGCATCAGATTTTCACCACTTATTGCAGATTTTCTCAGTGTTGATTTTCACTGGGTCTCATCTCCTGGTCCTCTGTTGAGTTTAGATTGTCTTGCATGTGTGCCTTGTCATTTTGGGGGCAAGACCACTTCAAAAAACTGAGAATCGTATCGAGACTAATGTTCGTGAGTCTTTTGTTCACTCAACTTCCGCAAACTTGAATAGCTACAATCTTTTCCAACTCGTCCCGGCATATCAAGCCAAAGCTCCCAGTCAACTGGTATACTTAAACTCAGACTCCTAGCATTGTGATATTCTTGCTCCGGTCTAGACTTGTCAGATCGATCCTGTGGCAGATCTTCACGCCGTCAATACTGATCTGTTCCCATACGTCTTCACTCGCTGAGTTGCACTGGGAAGTTGAAGATCAAGCCACTGTCCCTCTGCTGCTCGCAACTCATGTATATCCTTCTGTTAGCTAATCACCTTAGTGTGAGTTAATAAACTTTCAGCTAGGCGATACTTTCCAACTTAATTTCGTCAACGAATTGGATAATAATACAATGTTAATAGGGATTTCGATCATCATTTCTGTTCCAGGGTGATTTAACGCCTTATGATTTTCGTATCAGCATGGTTTCTTTCGGAGATACAGTATGGACCAATGGCCTAAGCAGACACCTTTCCGATTCTGTTTACCAATGAATTGAGTATCTTCCTGAGCTTGCCTTCATTACACAATATATTACTTCCCTTGAGGAGTCGTTTCTGTACACTTTAGAACACCTGGAACTTACGGGTGCTGCTCGCACTTACTATATACGAACCACGCTCTTATTATATCAAACACACCGATAAACCATCCGACTACTAACTAGCCGCTCAGTATTGTGATAGAGTAAGATGACCTATGGTCGTTTACGACCCCAACGGTCCTCACGCCAACCTCTATGATGTCGACGGGGATATCTATATTTTTACAGTTTCAAGCATTCTCTTTTGCTCAAGACGCAACCCCAGCGAGCACTGTCATCATTCTTGCTGATTGATATCGTATCACCCGTTCCGTTATCAGTGTTGCGTACTAACTTTGACCCAGATCTCCCATAGGATATTTCACTAGTTTTCTCTGAAACAGGTTTCTGTCGACCCTGATTAACAGAATTGAAGTTGCCTGTCGATACAGAACAAAGCCCCCTGCCACGGACTTTGGCAGTCATCAATGTGAAAAAACGAGGTCTCCAAATAAGTTACGTCTTCCAAATTGATGCTCACGATTGTCACAGTCATTCAAGGGGAAGGGATCAGTCACGAACCATTTGTCGTTGACTCACTCTGTCAGGATCTTTAGCAGTTATGCTATGCTTTGCACTCGACATTCACACCATTTATTCCATCTTAGTACTGACGTGCTCTTTACAAAGTTCAACGAATATTCATTCATTGTATGCGTGCAATTATTGCACTCGTCAAAAGCAGCTTCAAGTTTGTTTTCTACAGTTGCTCAATGCGAATCAACCAATGTACAACTATTAAGTCTCTATTCAGGTTCAGCTCGGTCGGGCCTTTCCTAACGTGACATCCAAGATACTCACAGGACAAAGCATAGCGATTCTTCATTATACCCAATGCATAAATACTAAGAACTACGAACCAAGATAGTTCTGTTGTGCCATTCCAAAAAAATTGATTACCATGTAAGCCCTGTGATACATTTTACCTGTCGTTTCTGACTTCGGCTTATTTCTTTAGCCCATTGGGAATCACGGAACAATGAGTAAAAGCAAATGATAACGTGTTTGGAAAGCTTGGGTAACCTGGTAATCCCACTCTGGGAGACGTTAAGACCCCTCTTCGACTCAGTATAACCCTCGTATATGATAAAACAGCGGTACACAATCTTGACATACATTCAGTTTTTTGAAACTAAAGGAAAATATAAATTTTGAGAGGGAAGCAAACCGTATCCAACTCTCCTTTCTCTCTGCTTTCCGTCCCTTCCAAGTACTGTCTTTTTCTTTCATCCATCCCTTCTCCTCTTATCTGGGTCAGTATCAAATTGCCGTGGCGGTGATACTTACGTGTTTTTCTCAGTCGAAGTGGCTGCCAGTGGCGTGCTTTGAATGCACTGGGAACAATTTTGTGTAATTCCTTGGAATTACATAAGAATTACAGAAGATTTATAATAGGAATTACAATG
>ML180504.1:0-10527 GCA_004369135.1 Dendrothele bispora CBS 962.96 | reverse complement strand
CATCGACTCAGTTATCCTATCCTTTCCTTTCCCTCTTTCCCCTTTCCTTCTTTCCCCCTCCCTCCTTTTAGTTTACCATTTCCCTCCAGACTTTTTTATTCTTTCCTTTCCTTGTTTCCCCTTTCTCTCATTTTATTTTTCCCACCCCTTACCAGTGTCACCTATCCCTCCCTTTTTTAGTTTACCATACCACCTATCTTACATATTATACACCTTTGTTATAACGTATCTGTTTCATTTCTCTTTACATCTCGTCACTTTACTTTTATGTCTAGTCTTAATTTGTTCCTTGGAGACTATAATCAATTTTACGAACAGGACTATCTGGGCCAGTACGCAGTACGCAATCTCACCCTAACTGTCTGCACTAAACCCCACATTATCTCCTTTCAACCCTATTTCTTGACTCCTACTCTAGATCAAAACCATAGCAACACCCCACATCTACCCTTATTACAACCACCACCTCCACCTCCGCCTCCACCATGACCACGACCTCCGTGTCTTCCTCCCCACATACGCGGATTAGGACCACTCACGAACTAACAATTATAGTTTAGGGGTTTACAAACACGAGAGGCTTGAATAAGTCCCGTGAAATATGACTGCGAAATGTGGAATTGTCAGCGAGCAGCTCTAAGGGAGGTGAGGTATAGAAGGCCGGGAGGTCGCATGCTCAACCTTAGTTTTGGCGGAAGCAATGGGAGGTACCTTCTTCAAGCGGGTCTACCTGGGCAGTCCAGATATAGGGAGGTGAGGAGGAGGTGTAGTAGTGGTGGAGGCAGTAAGAGTCATCAACGTTGTAGACGTGAACTTAATAAATCATCCCTTCAGGTTCTTTTCCCAGTTCCTTACTGCGACTGTAAGGTTCAGCTTCGGTGATCAGGAAGCAGATGGAGAAGACCGTAAAAACCACCACCATCATCAAAATGATCCAGACCCATCCTTGCGATGGAGATGAAATCGCCGATGACGCAGATGAAGCCGGTGAAGACTCAGAAGTCGTAGTAGAAGAGGATGCTGAAGACGGGTCAAGTAATGAAATTGAGGTTGCGTTTACTGTTGTCGTCATCGTTACCGCCCCAGCCGCCATCCCGGAAGAAGAAGTGTCGGAAGCGGATGCAGAAGCATAGACGGTCACTGTTGCTGTTGCTGCTACATATTTGCAAATGAGTTTGAATGGAAGTGACCACAACAGCCTTAGCAAGAGGCTCTGGACATGTCGGTAACTTTCATGGTTTGTCCCCTCTAAGTGGAGGACAATGGCATGGGTATTGCCCATTATTAATATTACCACCACCACCACCACCACCACCACCACCTCCTCCTCCTCCTCCTTCTAACCCTGGAACCTGCTAGCGCCCATACTTGGTTTCACCATACAGGAAAGAACCTTACCCTTTATTATACCCATACCCAAAACCATACCCTTGTCGTCCTAACTCTCGCTCATACTACTCACCTATAAGCTTAAGCCCCATACCTTCACCTTACTCACAATCAACTAACTCTCTCTCATAAAGTACAAGCCCTAGACCTCGATACCCACCCTCGTCCATAGTAGGTTTTAGCAACTACGGCTCCTCCTCCTCCTGAAACTAATATGTCTTAAGTCCCAGTCACTCCCTCCAACCCCTTGGAGCACTCAATTGAAAGGAAAAAAACAAAAACACGGGCTCCTGACTCATTTGGATATAGAAGGAAGGATGTCGTTCGTGAGGTCGGAGAAAGCTGAGAAAGTTGGTTGCTCCTCGTCCCTCGGGACGAGTTGCCTAGTAGCTTCTTCTGCTTTGGGAAAGGTTGTTGAGATTGCGAGGGATGGGTCAGCGACCAGTAGGTATGGGGGCCGCGACGACGACGACCACCTCCACCATGGTCGCCTTAGCCCTCACCTCCTTGCAGATCTTTGCCTTCACCATGAACAGAGCGAGACTCGTTGCGAAGATTAAACTCGCGCCTATGCTCTCGCTCCAACCGATGCAATAGATGATATCCTAACATCAAAGTTCCTTCATGGGTTCTGAACATAATAATAAATCTACTCTGCTTGTGGATAATTATAAGGTATAGCATCCATTTTTGGAATTGTCTTTCTCCTGCCTTTTTATACCATTCTATTTTGAATTTTTGATCGAAATGTCACCAGAATATTTTACTATTATGAAAACCAGACAAAAAATGTTGTGAAAGGAAATGAATCATGATGCACTGTTTTGAAAACGACATAATACGGAACTAATATATTGGCACGTTTCCAGTGCAAGCTAGTAAGTACTACAGTAGGGGACAGCCAAAGTCGACAATTTTTTTGACTGATTTATTGGGAGCCGAAGGGTCAATGGGAAAAAACAAAAAGTGTACTGTACCATTTCGACCAACAGTTCAGTAACGCGTAACAACAGGGGTCTGAACTAGGTAAATTCGAAAATCGTAACACGTAACACAGGGTTCTGAACTGGTTCCATACATTTTTCGTCACACATCTAGCCAAAAAAGGTGTTTTTTCGGTTGCCGGCTATGCCGGCATTCAGAAACGTAACGCACATTTTTGGCCTCTGAACTGCCGTTTTACAAAATCAATGCGTAACGCGTAACACCCCATGAACTGTTGGCCGAAATGGTACAGTATTTTTAGCGTATTTAAGACAATCTGAAGAGATTTCAACGAGCCGATTTCCCTCAAAGTCAATATTACCTTGCTCGCAAGGTCTCTGCTGTGTCAATAATCACGTGTTCGGTGTTCTGGGTACACAAGTACAAACTGTCCATTGCCTTGAGAAACAAACGCGACCAATCAACGTAAATCTGAGGCTAGGTATAAAGACGAGGGGTCTAAAGTAGTGTAATCTTTCTGCTAGTACTAACATTTCAATTGGAATTTCGGACCGTGATACGAGCAAGATCGCTGCCGACGCAGTCGGCCCTTTCCCTAGTTGGTAATTTACCCCCCCGAAAATTGGCAGTACCTGAGAAAAAAATAGGGAAAAATCTACAAAATTGCGGAAAACATTCCTTTACTCAAAATGAGTTCAATGGTGTCAAAAAAAAATATCTCCACAGTCAAATTTGAGATAGACAAATAAGGAAATTTAGCACATGTGGACCCGATTTCGAGTTTTTGTGCCCTGCAACAACATCAAGTACCCAGACACACAATCACTGCTGGGATTATTCCCTTGCACGCCATGGGCAAGGGACTAATAAACTTATGAAAGTTGCCAAAAATTGACAAAAATTTATTACAAAGCGAAAAACTTCATCAAAAATTTTTGGACAAAAAGAAAGTCCCTCAAAAAATCTCAAAGAAAAATCTCTTCAGAGAAAATTTTTTAGGCAAAGGGAAAACAAAGAAAACCCCTTTGTCAAGAAGTTTTTCTTGGAAAGATTTTCCTTTGTGATTTTTTGAGAAACTTTCTTTGTTTCCAAACTTTTTGCAAACAGCTTACTGCTTTGTCATAAAATTTTGTCAGCTTTTCGTAGCTTTCATAAGTTTATTAACCCCTTGCCCATGACATGCAAGGGAATAATCCCAGCAGTGAATGCCCGAACGACATCAGGCATTTGATATGAACAAAATTGATGGTGGATTGGAAAGCAACAAAGGCAAAGGACGCTATTATTCCCCAGACCAATCCCAATGTTGCCAAACAAGAGAAGCCTCAAAGGATGACCGCAAGCAATGGCAAACCCAAAGGTTTGGAAGCTGTATTCACAGAACGCAGCTTCAATGCTTGAGGAATGAAGGCCAAATACCAACCCATATGCCCAGTTGGTTTAAATATTGTTACAGAGATGAGCAAAAGAGTACATTTGCAGCGGCCAAAAAAGTAGCCTTCGAATGGTTGGATGCATGTCCGACAGATGTGATTCGTAGGTTCATCAATTGTGCTTGGGGTTTCATGAGTACCTATCGTTGTGGGCTTACTGGAAGAGCGGCAGAATGGGCTGTAAAGAAGCAGAGGGGTCATAGGGCTGTTTCCGAGCGTGCAATGAGGCAGTTATGAATTGATAATGTAGAAAAAAAATATTTCTAGGTCTGAGAAACCGCTGAAATCGCCCAAAAGTTGGCAGTACCTAACAGCTCGTGGGAAAAACTTCGGAGATGCATTTTTCGATGTATTTCGCTGTTCTGAGTTCAAATCTGACAAAATTATGGTCCAAAAAATTCGAGATCTGGCCCTAATAAAATTATCAATCTTGGCTGTCCCCTACTGTATGTCGCAGCCAATGAGCTTAGGTCGGGCCGAGCTATATGACAATAGCCTTAGGTCCAAGCACAACAACACAATGTTACCTAATGGTCTCGTACCGGTAATCTGCTGTGTGGGACTAGACAAACACCGAAACAAACACCACAAAAGTGAGTCTGTATAGGTATACGATCTAGCAAGTTTTGTGTGCGAGTTGAAAGGACAGAACCCTTCAAGGTCTTTGTAGCGATATAGGTAGTATGTAAGTTCAAAGTTTCGAGTGTGGGATGTGGGGTTCAAATATAGGCAGTCAATTGGTCAATGGTTCAAGTTCAAGGCAACACAATATGGGTCAAACAAATGTCAAATAACAAGATCACAATGGCAAAGGTCCAATAACAACACAAGTCAATCAAAGGTCAAATAACACAATTTGTTCAATCAATATAGGGTGCTGAACCCGAAGGTAACAGACTTTGAATGCGATTTTAAGGTTTAGACGTTCTTGGAACTACAACTGGTATGGTCAAGCCGGATCCTTTATATCCGTAGAGAGACCTATATCACAGCTGCGTTGTCCACAGTACTAATCTGTCTTTTCTACGCCAATCCTCGACCCTATTTATACTACTGTAAATAAGAAACTATTAAACTTGAGAGTCCGACAAAATATAATAAAAGAAACTATTTAAATGTCCTTGTCCGTGCGCTAGTACCAAAACTGGGTATAGTCCTACTCGATATAGTACTCGGTCCGTGTATAATACTACATTGTTTCAGAATATTTGCTTTCTACGTTGTAGTCGATCGTACTCGATCGCAACCGTTCAACCGTTCTTTACATCTGATTCTTTGGGTCACGATATCGGAACTTGCGGTCGCCCGTTCTACAGCTTTGCGTCCGAGTTATGATATTCTCGATCCCCGCAGTGTATCAGTAAGACGTCGATCCATTCTAGACTCCAATATCTACAGCTTTTACCCCTCGATCAAGGTGGCAACTGTTGAATTAGGCCCGGGGAATTAAAGGCTTAGACGACGGAGTGGGCAAAAGACAGATAGGCAGGGAACCCGTTGCAAACGCGCAAGGGTTCAGATCTCAATATTGACACTATATAAGTATATACAAATAGGAGATACGCAAAGGACCTGTCAATCGTAGTATAGTAAAGCTGTAAAGTATAGAACGGCCGGTGATTAAATAATTAAAAGGAGGTATACAATCGGTGTCGGAAGTGCGCCACGATTATGAATCCCAACACTCCCCCGGAATCTGCGCACGGACGACAACAAGCATAACTCCCCCGGAATTAAACAAAATTAAAAGGAACAAAATAAACTAGTAATCAAAGTCAGAACCATCAGAATTATCCATATCAATTGCGGCATTTGCCTGGCCAATCTTCTTCTCTTTACCTTCGAGCCAAGCCTTTCGTTCAAGGCAGTTAGCCTTCGTGTGTCCAAGTTCATCACAAAAGTAGCATCTGATCTCGGCAACAGAAAAAGCGACATTAGGGACAGCCTGAGAAGTGGAACAGCTCGTAGTCATGGACTGGGATTTCTTCGGTGTGGCGACGGATCGAGGATGCATGGTATTATGGGTAATTTCGGCAGCAAGAAGAATAGGAGTGAGGTGAGCGAGATTAGCGTCTTCAGGTGGGAGATTGTCGATATTTGGAAGAAGGTGATTGTATGTAGTTGGAAGACCACCCACAAGAGTGATAAGAATGTCTTCCTCAGTTACATTGCCACCAGCAGCCTTTAGTTCATTGCTACGGCTTCGAACTGAAGAGATCCAAGATTCCATATCCTGATCAGGGGACTTCTGCATAGTGTTGAGTATACGACGCATGGAAAGAGAGGCGGTAAAGCCTTTGGGACAGTGAACACTGCGTAAATCTTGCCAGATTACCATGGGATCCTCTTGGTCCTGGAAGTGTGGAAGTTGGCTCGGCATGACACGAAGAATCAGTGCGGCTCGAGCTCGGGCCATCGTACTGGCATCCCGGGCAGCTGTCTGCTTGTCAAGTGTATCATTTACCTGGTCCTCGGGAATGGGATCTCCATTAGAGTCTGTAGTCGGAGTGGTGATTTCGACCATACTCCATAAATCACGGGCAATGAGGTCAGCTTCGACATAGGTAGCCCATGAGAGATACTTCGTGATGCCGCCGTTATCGAGACGGTCATAATTAAATTTAGTAAGGTCGGACATGGGAAAGTGAGAGAATTCGAACGGGAACGGGTATGAACAGTCGAAAATTCAACTAGCGGAGCGGACTTGCCGAAACCTCGGCCAACGAGAAAGAGCGCCGAAACCTCGGCCAACAAGAAGAGCGCCGAAACCTCGGCCAACGAGAGAGAGTGCCAAAACCTTGGCCAACGAAAGGGATTGCTGAAACCTCAGCCAACAGGGAGGGTACCGAAACCTCGGTCAACAAAAGGGGTGCTGAAACCTCAGCCAACGACGAACAGAAAGGTGCTGAAGACTCAGCCGAAGATAAGACAACGAAGGAACCGGCGTTGAATAGCGCTTTTGTACTTGGGTTGTGCCCGCGCATTTGTGTTGAATTAGGCCCGGGGAATTAAAGGCTTAGACGACAGAGTGGGCAAAAGACAGATAGGCAGGGAACCCGTTGCAAACGCGCAAGGGTTCAGATCTCAATATTGACACTATATAAGTATATACAAATAGGAGATACGCAAAGGACCTGTCAATCGTAGTATAGTAAAGCTGTAAAGTATAGAACGGCCGGTGATTAAATAATTAAAAGGAGGTATACAATCGGTGTCGGAAGTGCGCCACGATTATGAATCCCAACAGCAACTCTGTTGTACCCTTTATGTCGTCAATCATTGCCAATCTAGTGGATGTTTTACATGGGTAGGCGGTTATTATACACCTCCACGATCGGTCCTTCTAGATTTCCATCAATCACTATTTGCATAGTTACTCCTAGCCCAGACGTAGCCTGTGATTAGTAAGTAGATCGTTATGTGGCGCGCTTTGTGGCAACTCGGCATCAAGCTGAAGGTTCGATTCCCGTTCGTAACATTCAAGGAACCTCTGATATTAGTTATGACACAGGGTATTTACCCAAGAGTCTGAACTTAAAAGTTGTGTGTACCCATATGAAGCAGAGATTGAGTAGGCTGTACAAAAAAGAATCTGTGTATATTTATATAGTATTTACATGCTGTGTGTGATCAATGTGGTAGGTACTTGAAAAAAAACAAGAAAAGAAGAAGCTCAACCTCTGAGTGGAAATGTGAATGAAGACAGAGAGCTGATTTGGTTGCTAAGCCTGGAATCTTTCAAGAAAAAGGAAAGGAAGCAAAGAGAGTTTTTCCAAGGGAAGGATAATGCTTGGAGATGAGTATGTAGTGGTTCATAGTAGATAAGTGAGAAAAGGTCTTCAAAGGATGGACTAGGTTGATGACACAGCTTGACCAGCATTATAGTAGTTACCAACCTGAATATGTTTACTCCCCTTCCCCTCTGATTCCTTTGATTCCCTCATCATCATGCATCCAATTATGTTGTTAGGGGCTAGGATACAGGGCAAGACCAAAAAATCTATTATTAAGTTTGTTAACCAAGAGCAAGCAGTAGATCCAACACCAGCCTGCTTCTGATGTAGATCACAATAAGTGGCCACTGCATGCAAAGAATGTTTATGATCAACACAGAAATAAAGCAAATCAAGTAAACTCACCATGCACGCTGGGTTTGACTTAACAGTTTGAAGCTTACTTGGAAGTTTATGAGATTGAGCTCAATACATACCTGCCTAGAAGCTTTATGATACAAAGTCAGATTAATCTGACAGTATTTTCTTCTATTGGTAATCAGACCATGTCTTCCAGTTTCATCAACCATTGCTATGTTAATGCCATTCAAAAATACTGCCTTTTCAATCACAAGAATCTACATACTAGTCCAATGAAAATTTAATAGAAGGGCCTCGTACCTTGCCATGCACAGCAATGGCACCTTTACCCAGTACTTGTTTACTAAAGACTTGTGCAGGTTCGTACGAGCAAATGGGCCACCCAACCAACACCCAACCCAATGAAAGTTACCGACCGAAGATCGTTGGAAAATGGGAATCAGTGGGTATTGTCTGAGACAGACCTTTGTGAGTCACATGCTAAGCCGTTCTTAAATTTATTTTCGCTCAAACTCGTACTAGTACTCTTGCTCCCTGTGTGATGGTGACGGTAACGTAGTGGTCCGAGCTTTTCTACGCAAACTTCTCAGCAACTCGGCCATTTGCAGTCCCTCACATTCTGACAAAAGGGAAGGACGGATTCTATGGAGACTCTGATGAGAATCAACACTTGGTCCGCCTGCAGCGCTCTGGCCGCCCCGCCATTAGCAGCGTTGAGTGATGTCCGTGACTAATACGATGTCCAACGAACCCAGAGTAAGCTTGGTGGATCGGTTGAGCCGTCACTGCAATATTTAGACAAAAGGAGTGAGTCTTCCAATTTTCTTCGCGGTGTATGTGTGTGCAACTTGAATAACGCTAGATAATTGGTGTTCAGCGATGCTATTCACGATGAAAATATAAAACGGGAAATTTCTCTTCATTGGCAAAATCTCGAGTGAGTGCTCTGTCGTTGTCCAGTGTGTTGAATAGGCTGATCACCGCGTAGCTAGGAAGTGAGAGCTGGGCTTACTTGAGGAGAAATCCGGATAGCACGACTTCGAGAAGATGAAGTAGAGGATGCATCTTCTACTTTAGTTGCCAACGAGGAAGGTGATGACCAGACGATCATTCCATTCTAACACGAGAATCTGGGCTCGTATGTTGAAAAGCACGGTAGATCTAGGGGTGTGGCTTGCGTTCCGACGTCTCCGATCCTTTGGTTGGTTTATAACCGATATATACTTATCTTTGCGTATGTCTTCTCAGATGGTGGCCATTGTTCCGGACCTTATCACTGTGCTCGATTTCCAGAGTGGCACTCAAATGTGTATGTTCTTTCTTCTATTGACGTCTGGAAAAACTTTAAATAAGACTCATACGGTCTCTGCGTAATCGGTATGTATTTCCATATTGCTTTTGATTGCGAGATGAAAATTTTAGGGAAACTTGCTTTTTACCATGATTGCATTAGCTGGTTCGTGCGGTTACTATGGACTACATAGAAAGCTGGTCTCGAGTGTGGTGAACCCTTCGCTTTTGGGTACGTGCTTAACATTGCATACAAACTTTTGTCAGTGTTCTTCGTCTGACTCTCCAACCTCTCTTGCAGACTTTCTGATTCCTATGTACCTATTGGTGAATACATTACACCTAAATCAGTAATTGAACACTTTAGGGCGTAGACCCTGTGAACTTGATGTATATAAGTTTCTTCAAATTTTGGTTGCATTACAGTGGCGGTTATAAGTCTATAATAACTTAGTGATGTTTACATAGCTTACATAGCTGCTATGCTTTATCCACAACTCTTAATGTCACAACGTCCAATTCAACATTAAGTTCATACAGAACGTTGAGAGGACAACCCAGCTACATGCTCTCGCTCCACCGGCACCACTCACACGTCCAATAAATGCTGATGCAGTCGGAACTAATAAGGGTACTCCCGACTCAGATGTCAAAATACTAGCGGTAGATATCGTTGTGAATGGTCCTGAGGACGGTTGGCCTGAGGTCCGAGCTTGACTTACTAGAGGCTCAAGGACTCGATATGTGTTATTGATGAAAAATGATGCAAAAGTGAATGGACCAGGTCCACAGTCGTGATCAAGGGCTTGAGAAGGATCAGAGGAAAGGCTATAGGTTATGTTCCAATAAACGGAGTATCTGAATGAATTTTGAAGCCATGGGTAAGTACATATAGTAAGTACTTTGATTCTGATCTTATTATTCGAATGCGAAACCGGAGAATTAACATACCTTCCCGCCTGGTCCGTCTGCATATTCACAGTAAAATTGGTACTCGATTGACAGAATCCTGACCCTCCTCCATTATACAACGGACCTTCAGAGTTACGAGGCCCTTTTAAGGCCGAGTTAATTTACAACGACGTCTCAAGTCTTCCCACGGGCACAGGCACAGGCACAGATTCGTGGGATAGTCCACAAGCGCGCGCTCAGTCTGGCGCTTTTCATCCACATGTAGACTGCTGCCGGCTTAATCACGACAAATCGACATTACACTCAGCTCTATGTAATTATGATTATATACAACACCCCTATTTGGGCTCAAGACAAACAAGAGTGCGCCCACTCACTCCGCCGTAGTTACCTTCTGTCTATTAGAGCAATGGTACTATAATAGCGCTCAATAATAATGGCCAACATTCACACAGAGATGTATT
>ML180500.1:0-13635 GCA_004369135.1 Dendrothele bispora CBS 962.96 | reverse complement strand
TTTTGCTTTCCGTATATCATGTTGGTGAAAGGTCTAGGAAAAGTTAGAAAGTATCTGCTCCCAGAAGCCTGTATGTACGCACCTCTCAAATTTAAGTGCAATGTAGTAGTTAAGTGCTGCGTATAGAGAGAGCATTAGTCCGGCAGGACGTTCGTACCTGAAAACCAAAACATTCAGAAATGTTGTTTGAAGCAACCCTTGAACGAATTCACCATATTGCTATCCCTATGAAGTAGATAGTACTGCCCACATACATTGGGTCATCCAATACGCTGAATGGGAATCGAGTGACCCGTTCCTCCTTCAAAATTCCGAAATAATCACCAAAAAACGTTCCGTAGAATCCCAGCCCAAAGAATGAAGTGATCAAAAGGAAATTACCCGCCACAAGCAGGATCCAAAAAGCTGCAGTCTTGAGACCATGAAAAAGGGCGTATTTGGGCTGATCATTCAATGCCTTGATGTATCTGCCTCGTCAATGAGCTCAGTATGATCATCACTTGAACTCCTGTGACATACAGCACTTCTCGGTATGAACCAACCACGAAAATGATTATACCAAGCGTAATGCAGCCTGCGTGAGCACCTATATGTTTAGCCAAAGTCTTTCTACGAAATTCTGTGGTGATCATTAATGTTAGAATAATTTGGGAATAGAAATCTATTAAAAGTATTACCATTTCTTGCTATCAAGTTCCACAACAAAGGAGTGGCAGAAATAGACAACAGCGAAGCGTAAAAGGAGCTCTTTGTCCAATCGATATTTGATGGAACTGAAATAATGAATTCCAGAAGTCTGATCATCGAGACCAAGAACGAGGAGGAAAGCATGAAGATAGAGATCAAACATCAGCATCCACGATTTAAGTTGGAATCGAATCCCATATACGACTTGAGCTTAGACTCTGAACTCAGCCTAGTAATATCGCGATTATTATTCAGTACTAGTACTTCGCCACCAACGCCGAACTATGAGCAGCGATAAAATGGACAATTGAGTTCGATAACAATGGCCATATGTCCTCCCATCTTTTCAAGGAAATGTTGCTATCATCCAACATTTTGTTGCTACCCTTGTTCAAGAATATAGGCACGCTACTTCTTCGTGGACAACTTCATATTCCCGCAAGTTTACGGCTTTGATGGTTGTTGCTGCGGTGGCCGTATCGTTCGGTAAAGAACAGCTCACCGGGCCGAGCCATATTATTTACTTGACATAGAAGTTTAGACCCTTTCGTATTTAATATTTATTGCATTTCCTGATACAGTGTTCTGTCCATGAGGACATGTAATGATGGTTCGGATCATTCATTCGTCGTCCATTCCAAGTTACATTCTACACTACTTCCAGCCCTTCTTGGGCTCGGCTTGTGTGCTCTATGCGTCCCCAATTCTTCAATTTCTTAGTGTTTTCATGAAAATCCATGAAGGAAGTCAATGGCCTTCCCTGCGCTTCTTTATCGGCAACTTTACGAACATGGAGGACCAATCGGCATGCTAGAAGTGTATGCATCACTCGCATTGGTCTATGAACCTGTTCAGTACTTGAATATCCTCAAAAAGGTATCGGAACATACGTATCGGCGAGAAAACGGAGTGCCTGTTTTACTAGTCAGAACCAAAGACATCGAGAAGACAGACTAAAAGTATCATACGATTGGCATGAAAAAAAGAGCGACTACATTGAACACCGTGATGGCTTAAAAAATGATGTTCCTGTTGAGCTATTCCGAGCAAAATTATGTTTGATCGCACTTACGAAGCATGAATATGTAGAGGATAGTTCCTATCTCACAATCAAAGAAAGTTCGCATTTCAGAGTTGTGATCTCCTACCTTCTTTGTAGAACCAGTCTACGAGGTGCATTTTCGTGAGGTCCTTTCTCCGAGCTGTAGACCGTTTCATAAAAGTGAGCCAGAAGATACAAGAAAAATCGCTGACCCGCATTCCACATATGAACAGATTTGATGGCGGTCATCAACACAATTGCTACAGAAAATCAGCTTCATGAGAATTTTAATGGAAACCAGTCACATACCGCTCTCTCCTACTAACAGAGTTAGGTAGCATACCAAGCTCACAAGACTTGTGGATCCAAAATAGCATTGCAAAGATTCGACTAGATCAGGAGAGACGACAGCAGGGGACAGTTTGTCGAAATTGAAGTTGTCGAATTTAAATGAAGCACTCCATTTTGTGATAGCCCAGAAATTTACTCCGCCGGAAGTCTAACCAAACTCGTTAATAACTCAATGATGTTTTGAACTACCTCTTTGAACCTACTAGCCACAATAAGATGAAAAATATTAGAACTTTCCGAGACGAATTGTACATTCCATAAGTTCGAATCATGAGAACCACTAGAAGAGATATTTAGTCTTGGGTCTTCAAAAGTGGTCCGAAAACGTACGCTCAGTCAAAGCTATACCAAACCCGGAAAAGACTGGAGTAGAGTTGAGCACTTCATGTATTTAGTCAAGATTGAATACACCCACTTGTGGTAAATGTCGATATTTGGCTGCACCCCTATCATAAAGCTTTAATCCAACGCAACGGGGTTGACCCTTTTTTGAAGAAATTCACGCACAATTTCTGAATTAAGCCGTTCTTGAACAAGCTGGTCTTCAGAATTTTTGCTGAAGTAACGGACAAATCGCTGACTTACCGTAGACAACCAAGACTGTGTCGACGTAGGTAGTATAACGAATGAACAGATAAAGAACTTTGACGGCATTCCAGTGCCTTTGCCAGATATATTGATACTTTCAGCTTGATCAGAACCCCCAACAGATCAATAAATCACTTCAAACTAACCTCCTGGTCCAATGTGATAACTGTATCAAAAACCTGACAAGTATTAGTTTTGACTGGCTCCAGGCGAATAGGTTTACATCTTACCAGAACTGCTAGTGACGCGACTGTATATGCATGTCGTTAGTTTATGTTTTTCCATAGGGTTTGGACCATGCCTTTGATGCACTAATGGTTGAATTAATGTCAGGATACATGATAAAAAAGACAGGAATCAGCGTTACCGTAATGGTTTGAAGATCTGACACAATAGTGAACAATGTTGACATATCCATCTTCTCCAGAGCTCGTTCAAAGCTAGACACCAGGTCTTCAGACAAATGGGTTGCTCAGAACTGGTTACTGAGAGAGTGGTTTAAATGTACATGAAGGTGCCTTTGTGCCAAATCCAGCCGGTCAAGGCTATACAAGTTTCATCGAACGATGGCTTCGGTCAACAATCATGATGCAGATATGATCAATTGATTGTTCTGTATAAGAGCTGGGTCATTGTGGGTACACCGGAATGAACATCTGGGTCTGATGAAGGAACACTTCGCGCGGCAATAGAAGGCCGTAAAAGCTGATTCGGGCGGAGTTTACGAAGGACTCTAGACTTGAGCTCGCAGCAGGTGGCTGTGTCGAGCTCGTGTGCCATCCCCACTTTGGATCTCAAACGGAAGATTCCGCTCAGATTCGGGCCTTAATAATACGGCAGTCCCCCACCATCGTCAGCGTTGCTTCATTACTTTTCATTTGCCCATTGCATGGTTCAGAGTCCCTGTCATCTTCATAATGATCTTCGAACCCTCATCAAATTCTACAAATGAAGTCAATGTCCTAGAAAGCTGCGCTTCTTGCTCCGCGACTTCACGGACATGAAGCACTAAATGTCATGTCAAAAGTGTGTGTAT
Organism: Dendrothele bispora CBS 962.96; assembly: GCA_004369135.1. Lineage (NCBI taxonomy): Eukaryota > Fungi > Basidiomycota > Agaricomycetes > Agaricales > Dendrothele > Dendrothele bispora. The sequence goes on along the minus strand of ML180500.1, from coordinate 9,931 downwards.
GGCCCGTTGCCGCAGCTTACACAAGGCATAATGCACAAAACTCTCCCCGACTCCCCGATGCTGCAGCTGTGCAAACCGAAAACTGGCGGGCTTACAAATCCACATGGTGGACCTAGTCATTGCGATGGAGGCTTTCCATGATCCTGTTTGGACCTCAAGTCTCTGGCTTCCTTGACCCAGTAACAGTTGATGATCCTGTTCAGGCCTTGTACTTGACAGCCTTGCGATGGGCTGTTCTCCTTAATACAACCTCCGTGAAACCCTTAGACTATCATGCGGCTTCGACTGAAAGCAAAGCATGGAGAGTTGAAGCGGGACGTGGTTACACTGTTACCTTTGATCTTCGATGAATTGATTTTAGTCCAGGTCCTTGCGCACACAATATCGGACATTAAAAAATGCCCTTAAATGTCCCAACGCCCAACGCGTGGCAAACGCAAGTGTCCATCAATCCCCCGCGCCGGAAAGTCGGTACCTTCCGGCCTAAACAGGACCACATCAGTGACGGACTTAAAGTTTCATGTAAAGATGATTCCCTCGTAAACTCCAGCCTCGTAACTCATTAGTGCTTCACCCTATGCTCCCCTAGGCAGCCTTACGATACAATTTGCACTCTTCGCGTAGATTGCTACGTAGGTGGAGCGGTTGTAACCTTTGGCATTCTCGAAATCTTACAACAGCTTCATTGTCAGCTTCAATGTTTCGAAATTCTGATTGAAATAAATATTACAAACTAATTCTAGTGACGAACAATATTTCATTCCGTGAGACATGCCAAACGTCTTGAATGCTAGGGGTAACATGATCACAGGCTAGAGAAGAAGTAGTCTCCTCCGGGTAGACCGACAATCTGCACTCGACGCTCTAGAGGAGAGTATACTGAATCGATTATGCGCCGACGTATAATCCGCCAATATTCGGAGGTCAAAACGATGTGCTTTGGATAGGCATGCATTATTATACCTGATTATCAAGATAAAAAATCTCATTCCAATAGGGTAACACGGAGCTGAAAACCCGGGCCCAGCGCTAGGCTTGCATTAGTGATAGGATCTGTAACTGAAATATAAACCACATCAAAGGATCAGACGCTGTACAATGAATTATGGGAGTACACTAGGTGTGAATTATGGAACATCTGTCCTACAGATGGATCATTATTGAGGTGACTATCCTACACTACACGACTTCTGTTTCCGAACCGTACAAATTACTATTGGTGGCAAATCTCAATACCGAAATTTTATGGGTTGAAGTCTCCTCTTCTTGTGCAATATGACGAACACGGAGAATCAAATGGCACGTAAGGATTGTATGCATGACTCGAAGAGGTCTGAACCCAAGAACAATAGATCAGGTAAATGGCACTCGACCAGAGACCAACCTCGAACTTACGTCTCTCCAACATCAGACAAACCTGGCTACAAAATTGATTAGGTTCACAGCGATGACTTAAATACATTGATCGGCTCTCACCGGAAGATAAAGAGGACCAAGGGCACCAACTATTGTGAAGGCTGTGGATCCATCAAACCTCATAAACCAGAAGGAAGTGTGATGATCATTGCTCACGAAGGATAGCAAAATACAGTAATATTCCTGACAAAAAAAATCATTAGAGTAGCATAAAAAAGTTGGCTTCTCATACCGTCTCTGTAAAAAGAAGTGATCAGGTAAGAATTAGTGGTCCCTGCACGCCGGGCTGTAAAAGGATGTATAAATAATTGATAAAAAACATAGTAGTCGGACTCTGAACATCAACGGTCTCGTCTTGCCTTCGAACTTACCGCAGCGCCACGTGGAGAATGCCTTGTATGCTGTCATTAACACAATGACTAGAGAGAAATGTTCAGTAGCAATGTTCAAAAGCAAGCGGAATACCCACCTGTTTCACCTGCAAGAAAAGCCCCATAGCAGACAATACTGATTTTACTTTGTCTAGTCAATAAGCACTCTATGTTTCCCGGAAGAGATGCTTCATGCATCAGCTGAGACAAGGCTATATAAGTTGGATGAATAACCCCTCAATAATAATAGCAAGCAAACAAGGACATACTGTCATCATTACTGATTGCGCCCGTCCATTTTATTGCTGCCCATATACTGATACTTGCGAGGGGCTGGATTGATCGACAGTTTTCATGGTCAGATATGACTATTTGTAAAGCGCATGACGCACCACCCAAAGGAAGATGAAGAATATCACAATGGTTCTCGACCGAGAATAGATTGCGTAAGTCCGAATCATGAGAAGAACTGTGATAAATTCTTGAAATCGATCGATGATGATCATGTACGAGTGGAAGACGTACCTTCACTGAGAGATATTCCCCATCCAGCGTAGACTAGAAGAAAATGTGAGCGTTTGGTGGCGGATTTTACTGGGAAGATCGCGGCTCTCACTTGTTGTGAATGTCATCGTTCGATTGCAATCCTGATTGAGATACCATGTGTGAGCTTCGTGGATAAGCATTGGGCACAGGAAGAGAGCGTACCGTGATATTGGGACCTAAACGCTCTGTTTTTTATGAGAACAAATTTCTTATAGGATGTCAAGAAAAGATACCATAGACAGCTATAAAAGTATCAATGAAAGTGCTGTAACGACTGTAAAGATACAAAGCCTTTACGACGGTCCAGCGTCGTTTCCAAATATATTCGAACTGTAAACGAAAAGATCAAAACGGTTCGAGTCGAATCGAAAAGTTCCAACAATAACCCTTTAACGCACCTCGAGGTTCAGGGTTGTCACGGTATCGTAAGTCTGTTTGTAAAAAAAGATAAGAAAGGTATTTGAAGAATTGACGATGAGACTGACCAGCAAAGCCAAGCATGCCACTATCGAGTTAAATTTGAGCGTGTAAATTATAAAGGCTGGCTAAAAACATACCTTTGATATACTATTCGTCAGTAGGAGGAAATCAGAGAGGTTCTATGAATATATGGGGTTGTCCACGCACATTGACAACCGCCAGGTTAGAAAGAAAAGGGGTCAAGCCCGAAAGAAAGACAGTCATTGCAAAAGAGAAAGAGGAGAGTCGAATCCAATTCAGAATGAAGAGCTGAAGTGTTTATAATATTATTTTGACAGATCATCATGATTTGTGGTGCAGACCCATTGAGTCGTTTCAGGTCAGATGTGAGTGCAGAATCAATTCTGAGCATTGATGATCAACTGCAGAGCAACGTCAAGATATCCAATAATCGTGCTCCCGCTAGTCTTCTGAAACCCGTAATGGCCGATATTTTTGAACTCTAAGGCCTGTAGGCGTTGCGGCCTCAGACGCTCAGGAACACTTCCGAAATGCTACCCCGCAAAGGTGTCGCAAAAATTGCAACAGGGTTATCAGACATGACGTCATGATCACTGTTTGATCGGGTTTGACGCTGTCTGACCAGGCCTGATCACGGCCTGACCAAGTCTGTTCATAGTCTGATCACAGTCTGTTCATTTGTTGATCACAGCCTTACTGGGTCTGTTCATCAGTTGATCACAGCCTTACTGGGTCTGTTCATCAGTTGATCACAGCCTTACTGGGTCTGTTCATCAGTTGATCACAGCCTTACCGAGTCTGTTCATTAGTCTGATGAGACCTGACCAAGCTCAAGGGGGAGGAGGAGGAGTAACCGGCATCGGGAACCCAATAACTTGCAGCCGGAATGCGCGCTACATACACGGCATCAATGGGTACTTGACCGTGTGATATCCACCACACAGTGGACCAGGACCCCTGCCTATCCTCCAAAGGGTCTGGTCAAAAGTCCGGACAATTTTTTGAAAATTTGGACCCACCTTTGGTCAAAGTCCGGACAAAAATGGAATTTTGGTCTTGAATGTCTATGTTGCAGTCCGGACAAGGTTTTGGGTTTGTAGAAAGGTCTGGTAAAAGTCCGGACAATGGGTCAATTTCCTTTTAATTTTGTGCCAATATTTGCGCCAATATTCACATCTCAGATCTAATTTTCTTTTTGTGCCAATATTCAACAAGCCACCAATGGTCGAGTACTGTACAAGTTCATGTATCAATAGTTTGAAAATATTCTACTCCTCACAACACCCTACCTACTTTCTTGAATCTTCAGATTCCACCTTACTATGAACCAAATGATTCATCATCCGAGAACACTCCGCTCTTCATTAATGACAATGGTCTTATAAATCTACATGGCTTCAGAACTGCACAAGTGTGGAAGGACTTACCAGATGTTGTAATATGTATGAAATGAACCTCAATAAGATATGGAATAGTCTCGTGTAACCAGACTGACGATATACTTGACACTCTACGTGTGAATGGAATCATGTACATGTACTTCACTTATTAAGAAGACCCATTACCAAATCGAAGTTGAAGGGGTTCGATTTGATGCACAATGGACGAACTTGTAAATGTTCTGCCAGTGGGCAGTTGGAATCAGAGCTTAAATCCCAGAGGTGGCCGAGTAACAAAGTTACCAGGTAGTCTTCTATGCCATTCCAACTTATTGTAAATGTTCGAGGGTTACAGTCACAGCAAAGTAAAACGCGTCGACGCATTGCAGCGCATTGCCCGTGAAGTTGAGGGTGCGTGAGGTGGTATGGGATCATCTGTTGCCAGCCGAATATATCGGCATGTCCACTGATCTACACGGCCGCTCAGATCGTATCATTGATACCTCTTGCAATTGTTATCATGACCTTGACACGTCGAAGGATTTGGTGATGACGGATTCACCATGATAGCACCCCTTAGCACCCTTGCTGATGCTCAGAATATGGACGTCTAATATGCGAATGGTAACAGTGCTCGTACACTCCTCATCTTGGTCCCAAAACAGCGAATGAAATATGCTTCTACCAATGCTTCGACTTCGCGCTCCTATTTCGGTTCTCATAGATCATATTCGTGAAAGGCCTGACGTACTAAGAATCAGGGAGGATCACATTGGAGAGCATGGTTATACGCACTTTTCAAACTTGAGTGCCACATAATAAGTGAACGCTACATAGAGGGACACAAGCAAACCTACCGGGCGCTCGTACCTAAGGACAAGAAGATCAGAAGGTCTCCAAGATATGCCACGTGTAAGAACACACCACAACGCTGCTCCAACAAAACACAATGTGCTGCCTACATACATTGGATCATCCAAGACATTGAAAGGAAACTGAGTGACCCGTTGCTCTTTCAAAATTCCAAAATGGTCCCCAAGGTACGTCCCGTAGAATCCTAGTGCGACGAAAGAAGTAAACACGAGGAAGTTGCCTATCCCGAATATGATCCAAGCCGCTACGGTCTGGATACCATAAGGAAGATGGAATTGAGCTTGATCGTGCAATGCCTTCTTGTATCTGTCCTTTACTTAGCTAACTTGTATAAGGATCAAAGCGTCCTCAACCCACAGCACTTCTCGATATAAACCTGCCACAAAGATAGTAACTCCAAGAGCGGTACAACCTGAGCGAGCACCCATGCGTTTGGTCAGAGTTTTGTTACGATATTCTGCGAGTATGCTAAGTGATTGGATGGAAGTTCGTAGCAGACAGGAATTACCATTTCTTGCCACTACGTTCCATAACAAAGGACTGGCAGTGATAGAAACCAGCGACACATATAGAGAGCCTTTTGTCCAGTCGACGTATGAAGCCAATAATACAAACTTCAGAAGCTTGGTCATTGCAATCGAAAAAGAAGAGAACATGTGAGGATCGACCAGCTGAGCAAGTTGAAGGCGAAAGCGTTTGAGACCTCGTGATCAGGATTCGCGAAATAAGATTTGTCACACCGCCTCGTAATTAGGCCAACTTTAGTAGGACCCATTTTTTCTTATTCCCCAACCTCCTTCTTCCTGCAACCACGGGCGGGGGCTGGTATGCAGCTTCATGGAGAAACACGACATCGTAACATGTTGTCATTTTTCATTCCATTTTTCAAACTGTTCGAAAAACGCAATGAAAAATGAGTTCCATTCATTGGACAATAAGTTGGTTTTTCATTGCATTTTTTGACCAAGCTGAAAAACTCAAAGGAAATGGATAACATTTTGCAACAACTTTTTCTCGAAGAAAGCGCACACCAGCACTTGCAAACTGCACAGAGGCATTGAGAACTGCACAGAGGGTTGGAGGGGGGGGTTGAAGGGGGGGTTGTTGAAGGGGGGGTTGTTGAAGGGGGGTTGTTGAAGGAGGGGGGAAGGGCGGGAAGGGCGGGGTGGAAGGGCGGGGGTTGAAGGGGGTTAGTAATACAGTTGCAGTGCGACACGTGGCGATGGGACGCGTCAACTGTTACTGCCAGTGTCAGAGGCTTAGAATGACGTGATTCCTTTGGCCCGCTTTGCTGGCTTGCCCGCTTGTTGTCAAGCGGCAGGTCGCAACTTACGTGTGTTTAAAAACTATCCCGCTCGAGGACCTAAAACTTTCTCACTGTTCCGAACCGTGAAAAACTCAGAGGGGGTTGTCCCCCAACACTAGGGAAGTCACTTGACCCAACCCCGACTAATAGGGGACACATAACACGGTCACCGGAGGAAAGACCAGACGCACACCAGAAACAATAGTGGAATTGCCAGAAAAGGCCACTATGGATGGATACTATGAAACCGGGCAGAACCGCTTTCCGAAAGCTCTAGAAAAGCTTGTGCAAGGAAAACTGGACAACGACAGAGTCACGGCATCGAGAGGGATCGGGAAAAGGTGAGTACCCTAGCCAAAATCCTTGTCTTGAAGAGAGAGGAAACCGACATAACGAGCGCATGGGCTCATGAGCACACGCAACGTTTGCCAGAGACTCGGGACAGAATAGCGGATGGAATCAATCGGATGGAAAGACTCTTGGAGAAAATGGATGAGGGAAGCAACATACGGGAACAGTGGAACCCCCCAAACTCGGATGGAAATGATGGGACTGGTGCTAATAGCAGCTCAACCAGCTACTGCAATGGCGGTAGCTCGACAGTTGCAACGACCGACACATGCTCGTGCAATTGAAGCTGCGAAATTCAAGGACCGAAAACTGAATGAGATTCAGCTGGTAGCCAGAGCGAACGAAGCGAGGAGGTGTTCTGCTAGAAGCAGGCGAAGAACATGACCGACTGAAGGTGGTCGGAGTATATTTCGTACCCTGTGGAAGTTCGATGGTTGATGGAGGGGACGCACCTTGTTGGATTCACCAAGAAATGGGGATCCTTTGCGACGGCGAAGGCGAGACGGTCTTTTCCGTTTCTGCTTGTCACCACTGACCCAAATGGCATCCAGACCTTACGAACCATTGAAGTCAACGATAACCTAACCCGGAACCCGATCGCTACTGCGAGATGGATCAAACTACTGGACCAACGCAAACAAGGACAACAAACTGCATACGCCTCTTCTCCTTCAAGACTCGTAAAAATGCTATACGACAACATATAGTAGTCAACGGTAAAGATATCTCCGTACAAAGACGCCTCAAACCCATTACGATGCATGAAATGCCAGGATTACCGCCACAGTCTAAAGCTGCAAATCTGCACATGACATCTGTGGACGCTGTGGAGACCGACACCCTACGCAATCTTGTACCGCCGGAGAAAACCATCTATTCTGTGTATACTGCAAGAAAGAAGGACATGGAGCCTCTAGAGATTGCCCATACTATCTAGGTAAGGTCAAGGAAAAACGAGTAAGAGATACCGAAGAGAGATACAAGTACTTCGTTACTGAAGATCCCGAAACATGGGTCATGGTCTACACACCTCTAAAGGAAGATTTTGACCCAGGATAGAAGGATGAAGTACGGAAAGATTATGACTCTGGTTGGAAAATGGTACGGAAAGGAGGTAGAAAAGGCCGATTGGCAGGAGGTGGACTAGGAGATGGAGGCGGGCGCCCACCCCCCACAGAACCAAAAGCCATACGTGCCAATGACATACATGGTGGAAGGTCACAGAGTCGACTAGATGGTTATGGATTTACCTTGAGTAGACTCAGCTCAAGGTTGGACGGACATGAGGTAGCTCAGGTACCACCCCGGGTGTCCTTGCACAAGAGGAAGAGGATGGACTCATAGAGACGGGTGATTCAAACATGGAATCACCATGATAGACAGAATCGAAAGACAACGGACAGAGAGTGATCCACCCTGGATCATTCAGCAGACGCACAGCACGACTTTTTGTGGAAACCGATATGTCGAGGTCGGTGGCCAGAGTCATCGTTGCGCGGGTGACGAACTTGGGCTGTATCCGTGAAGCAACAAGGCTCGCTCTGGAGAGCCTGGGCTCTACAGGAGCCCTATATCGACTGGAAAGAGGACACGTGTGCCCTCCCACACCTAACCACACTCTACCCCACAGGACACCAACAAAAACCCCCTCTCGTTCCGCCATCCTCATCAACACTCGCATCTCCATAGGTGCCTGGACTGAAATCAACGTTGGACATGCAGACGTCACTGCAGTACACTACAAGGCAGTTTCGGCACACTCTGCATATTCAACCTCTATGTCGATGGAAGACACGATGAAGCACTACCCGCTCTTGAAGCCTGGCTACAAATCCTCTCTGCTCGCAGGGTCCCAAAAACCACAATATTTGGCTGGGACTTCAACCGACATCACCCCATGTGGGACGAACATCGCAACAGCCCACAACCTAGATGCTGCCGAACGTATCATTACACTAGCAGCCAGATATAACATGTACATGACACTTCCAGCTACCATCCCCACTCTGTCCGTTCCTTCTCAACCGGCAACCATATTCGCGTCGACAACATGTGGTACTCAGGCAACTTGGTCGACTGAATAACATCCTGCAACACTACCCTAGACCGTCAACCAATTTACACCGACCACTACCCCATTGAAACCGTCCTAGACCTACACACCGAAGTGGCCGATTCTCGAGACAGATGGAAATGGGGAGATCCTGACTGGGAAAAGGTTGAGGAAGAGTTAGAGGAAGAGTTGATGAAGACAATGGGCCAGGCGTACGAGATAGAAACTGGGGAGGAATTCCTACGAAAACTCAAGACCTTTGATAAGGCGGCCTGGAACGTGATACGGCGCCATGTCCCAAAACGAAAACCAAGCCCACGGCGGAGACGCTGGTGAAACATCACCCTGGAACGCATGCGACGAAAGACCTCGAGTCTCAGCGGCAAATCTTACCGGCGACGCTTTGAAATGAGCCACCCGGTCTATGAAGAATATCGACGTATGAGACAGACCGCAGTGGAAATCAAGCGAGCCAAGAAGGAAAAGTGGGTAGAATTCCTGGAAGGAGCTGATCAACGCTCCGTGTGGAAGGCTGGCGACATAGTGCAGAAGGAACCGACAGATGGAGGGGAGGGCTCGAATACCCGGCTTGATATCGAGAAACAATGACGGCCAACCGATAATAACAGAGGACAACCCAGGGAAGGAAAGGCTCTTCCGAGAAGCGTTCTTCCCGCCGTCACCCGGAGCTCGCGAGTACCTCAAGATGCTTCGTACCACGAACCAGCATGGAATTTCTCACCACCCACTGAATGCCATAGGGCGAATGAAGAATGGTAAGGCCACCAGACATGGGTCTCTCTCTAACGATCTCTTCAAAGCTTGTCGGGACGTTGTCGTCCCATACTTGGGACCCCTATATATCGAGCCTCAATCCGATTCGAAATACATCCGGATGATTGGTCACTAAACGAGACCATTGTCCTGCGGAAACCTGGGAAACCTGTTTACCTGGAGGCCATCCAAAAGATGGTTAGCCTACAAGTTGATACGTTCTTCGCTAAGTATCCATGAGGACAATTTGATACGTTTTTAATGTTCTCATGATAACTGTCAATGACCAACCCTTCGAACTTGGCGCTTGACTGTTGTAGAAAGATGTCCGAAAAAAAGTGTCTTGGTGACAGTCGTGAACAACCTAAGAATTTCGGACCGATCATTGAAGTTGACAATAACTTGTCAGCGATATGGTAAT
>ML180499.1:0-13669 GCA_004369135.1 Dendrothele bispora CBS 962.96 | reverse complement strand
TATAAGCCAGAATATTACCAAAAACCCCCTGGATTGAGCGCTGCCCAGTGCTACAGAAGTAAGGGAGGAGGCACCCCACCCGGTATGTTCATGCCCAGCCAAAACCCCAGTCTGGCAAAACCCCACCGGTATGTAAAAACGGGGCACTGGGGTACCCCACCGGTATGTCCATGGTGGTACGGCATCGCCTCTGCGTACAGAAACAGATGAAAAGGACCATTGAAATGATACATGAGCAAGGACGCTCACGATACCAAATGAGGCCGAGCAACTAGGTCATCTAGAGATAGAGAAAAGAAGGCTATGTTAATCTCGTGTCTCCCAAAAAAAAATTGTCCAAAGTTGATCAAACGAAGACGAAAACGAAAACATAAAAAACACCCACCTACACAGTCCCAATCTCCCAAAGCTGCACCTACTCCCAACCTTCGTATCGCGCTCTTGACAGCGAAAAAGAGACAGGCACGGCGATAGACGTACTGGTATTGGTGAAGGCTGTGTTTAAACGTAACGGTATGCGAGTTAATGATGATACTGGATAGGTATCGTTCTTACTTGCGAGACCAGAAGTGGTCGGAATCGACAGCTCCTTTACACAAGATGCGATTCAATGGCTTGGCCTTAGAGTTCTGGTAGATGTGGAAGTCGAGGCAAGAGGATAACGGATAACCGTCGAGTTGTGTGCTGGCAGTCGTCATGTGACCTGGGCACAGATAAACGTTCTTGAATAGACGTCCCGGAAGTTCCGTGCAGCGTCAATTTGTGTTTGAGAGTACAGTCTGTCCGGGCTCTCACCACATGCGTGTCTAAAACATGAGAGGAAGTCATCAAGTCAGGAATAATCGAAAATGAAACAAAGTCTAGCACGTACTTCATGTGTCTCCAAGGGACATAATCCTCCTCTTCTTCACTCCAAGTGTCATTCCTAAACCCAAACAAACCCCTCGGAGGTTCCAAAACCATCTGTCTGACGCTTTTCTCTTCAGTTTGACGCATCTAGATTAAAAACGCCTGTCCATCAATGTTATTGGCGCTTCCGGGTAAGACTTGCGCAGTCGTCACGTGTTTACGCCATCGACTGAACGGAGGAAAGGGTTTATAGGTTGATATTGCGAGTTCCCGTCTGACGCTCCTGAGCATTGAAGAGTATGCACTCAGAATAAGCGGAAAGAATAGGGTAGAGAAAGACGTACCCTTCAAGATAGGCAGCGCCTGTACTCCGATATGTGAATGCAAATCAACCAAACCAGGTGTAATCCATTTCCCTCCAGCATCCACTTCAACCAAGTCTAGTCCGTGGTATTCCTTGTTCCTTCTCTTGACATCCTCCAGGAGCTCGGGCGGTATTGTACCAACACGGATGATAAGCCCTTTATCAAGAAGGATAGAACCGTGAAGTGTGTCCGGGTCTGTGCCGTTTGAGGAATACGAATCTAGGTCACCGGTAAGGATCTTAGCATCCCGAATGAGAACTGGAGGTGTCCCATGTAAGAAATGGTCTGAACCGGAAGGGACGCAGAGGAAGGAGAGTAGGAGGATGAACGGCTGGCAGGTGTGCGTAGTGTTTTGCAGAATTGAGCGAGGTTGGAATGGAGGAGCCAAAGGAAGGAGAGAGAGCGTGTCGGACGACGGAGTTTAACCACATCCACGTCTGTGACCATAGAACCGGCCGGAATCGATGGGCCCTCTACACGAGACGCTCGAGTCAACGGCCTGGTCAGAGTGGATGATGGCAGAAGAAGGAAGGACCTGGATAGCGACGAGTGTGCGCTGGCAGTCATCACGTGACCTGGGCAAATGTCTATAAATGTTCGTTTCAATAAGCGGAAAAGGCACTAATGAAAGAGACATAAGAGACTCACGTAGTAATTGCCGTGAATGAGTGGGCCCGTGCGCTCTTGAGCGCTCAAAATAACGCGGTGAATCAAAACTTTACACGTCCACAAAAAGTAACCAGTCTTGACGTTGGCGGTAGATTGACCAATGAAGGTTCGACGGTGCGAGATTGTCGACATGCCTGGGTTTTTCGGGAGATGCAATTCAGAAATTACACGGTCAAATAAAAAATTTAACCGCACCAGACGAAGCTGATGGAGAAACCGTGGTCATGACCGGAGCAAAATGTCCTGTCCAATTTGAAGCTACCGTCGCCGATATCACTGTTTACCTGTATGTTAACAGTCAGTCTATCCTAAAGTGAGTCGATTTATACTAAATTGGCGTACCTTGCCAATGAGCAAGAGTGGGTGACTTGCGTTCCAAAGGCTCTGTTGTTAGTCGACATGGTAGTTGCAGTATGACAAAGTTAATGACATGTGACTTTCACATACAAATTCGAGCGACGGCGAGATTGCTCCTTCGTCTTCTACCACTATCTTCGCGTCCCTTTTCTCGTCTTTTTCCCTTCCACGTATGCCCAACAAAAAACTCTCCAAGCATAAATCCAAGGCTGGCGCATCTACCAAACGCGCCAGATCTCCCGAAAAACCGAATCCACACAGGTCGCGACGCGTCATTGTGTCAGATGACGACGGATCCGATCCAAGTACTGATGCTGACAATGAAGATACCGATGATGGTCGAAAGAAGCGACCCAAGCTCTTCTCAATCACTGACCGACTCAAGGGCAATAAACGACCGAGAACTAGAGAGTTAGTATCTACTTTTTGATCAATCTTCTTACAGTAGCTGACCGGTAACCCCAGCCCCAATAAGAGACTAGGTTTAGATGGGTTCAAGAATCGCGCTCGATGGCTCGCTACCTGCCATTCTCCGAGCATTCCCTGGCTGAACGTACTCGCAGCTGGCCTTGAGAGAGATGGGGTTATCGAAGAGGATTCGATGGGAAAGGTGACCGAAGACGAGAAACAAAGGTACATTGTCTAGTTTTTTTTTTTTCTTTTCGTTCTAGTGACTGATTATTTGAACAGAGACGAGCTTCTTCATATCTATGAACTCTTGCGAGACGACTTGCCCGATTTTCAGCAGGACGTCGAGGCAGTGATTGAGGATGGGTCAATTGGATGCTTGGTCCGTGAGGTATACCAATTCTATTTCTACCTTTTCTCTTAACGTTTTAAACACTTTTCAGATGAATGAATCTGGAGGTGATGCTATATCACAAGATATCCGTAAGATGAAAGACGCTATTCTGCCGTGGCTTTCAGATGTCCTTGGGAGAGGTCTTGATCCACCAATCGAACCAAACGTTGACAAGTACAAAACACGCGGATTTAACCACCCTGATCTCGCTCGTCTGCTTTGCACTCCCATCAAGCTTCCTATCTTTGATAAGGATCCGGATGCGTAAGTGTTAATTTGCTCGTCATGTTCTTGTTTCTCATTTTATTATAGTTTTTGTCAACAGGCCAGAGAGAATGACCTCGATGACGGTCCCATCACAGCTGGCCATTTTCCGGCAATGTTTTATTCTGATTTAGGCCAACAGGCTTCAGAGGGGGTGGAATTTGTTTTTGAGAACCTTCTTTACGGGTGGCTCGTAATCTTAGTGAGTATATGCCTATTTTCCCCTTTTCTCTGCCGTTCTAACATCTTGCAGACTTGGGTTTTTCTATTTTTAGGGGAAAGTAACGCTGCACAATTTAGAATTAATATGCCTGGGCTGCGTGACAATATATCCGATACCCAAAAGTTCAAGGTCAAGAAATGTGGAAAAGCTTATAGGAACGGCCTCACCTCTGTAACGTATCGCACTATGGCATATACGACCTTCATTGTGAGTATTTTCTTCTTTTTTCATCTCTTTTCTGTCATTCCTGTTTAGCTACGTCACACGATGTCCGCAAGCGATGATCGCCGGATTGAGGAGGGTGGGGTTATCAAGCAAGATGCTTTCGATGCTGTCGTCGCTCTTTTTGAGGATGAACAGTTCATGGATGAGGAGTGGATTGAGCAGTTGATGAGAGATTGGCAAGCGTATGTTTTCATTTTCGTTCTTGACATTTACTTATACTTGTTTTTAGACAAATTGATTGGATGTTACCTTCGGAAAAGAAGCCCCAGCTCATGGACGAGGACGACAAAGACTCCAGCCTTAATCAAGTTGCTCAAGCCGTGAAGATGAAGAAGGAGAGGAGGGCTGCTAAGGCCGCCGCCAAAGGATCTTCGACTGTGTCCACCTCTGATCCCCCTTCAACCTCATCTCCTGATACATCTGCTCCCGTGTCCAGTTCTACTCCTGCTTCAGCTGATCAATCCGCTCTTGCCTCTGCCTCTGATCCCAATTCGACTCCACCCGCCAATTCATCTGCTCCTGCATCCGGCTCCAATTCCGTTGGTGACCTCTCAGCTACTGGGTCAAGTGTATTGACTTCTTATTCTCCAATCGATACTCTGTCCAACAACACCCAGACTTTGGGTGTCCCAAGATCTAACCCTTCAGTGTCGGTTTCTGATCAAGAACGTTCTCTTGACACATCTAATCCAACTCCTCTTGGGACCGTCACCAACACTGCTGACGTACATGTCTTTTGTCATCTTTTTTCCCTTTCGTTGATTTGCTAATATATTTACTTAGTATCAGAACTAGGCAACTAATGCGACAGTTCTATAGCAGCAGTAAGGCTCAACAGATGAGCAGCAGTGGTGAGAGACAAGTCAAGCAACAGATGCGAGGATAAGATTCTCTACAGTACTGGGTACAACACAGAGAGTACTTATACTACTGAGTCCAATATAATACGAGATAGGAAACATACAGCAATGACGAGGCAGTGATATCAGTATGACTACATAGTGGTGTAGATAGCTGTGGCAACTGTGGCTACGTGTATACAGCACAGTGATAAATATAGAGGTGTAGTAGAACAGCACAAGTGAGTCGATATGGCAAGTGGAGACGGTGACGATTAATGTAAGAGTCCTGTGTAAGTAGTGATAGTAAATATATCCAATACTTAGTCCATCAAACCTGTGTCTACCGCAAGCGTGAGTGTTTCGTAGGTCTTGTTCATTATCGTTGTCATTGATGTTTGCCTTTAGGTCTCTTCCGCTACTGATATGGTATGTCTCACTAGTTTCTTTTTTTATTCTCTTGTTGACATTTGGCTGTAGGTCACGAAACCTACCTCTGGATCAAAGGTTCGTTACATAAGTCTCCAAGTCTAAATGAAATTGACTCTTTTTAGTTTTTTCCACGCAGATAATATTTCTCCTTTTGCCGTTTTCATGTATAGATATCTTGGCCTTTGCATTAGTAACTTGCTCGCTCTCACTCTCGCTTTTCTCACTCTCTGTTGTCTTCCTGCTCTATGTTGTCTTTCTTGCTCCCCTTCCTCACTCTCATGTTGACCTTTTTACTGTATTCTGCCCATTGTACTACCTCCTCTCAAGTGCACTCATATTGTTATTCAAACTTGCTGTTTCTATAGTGTATATCACAGTATTGCTTTATGCTATGATCGCTGTATTGCTGAATTGATATCACATGACTCTTACTGCTTTATCTGGTTAAGGATGTGTTTATAACTGCACGATGTAAGGCCTGTACACCAAGTTCATACTAAATAGAAATGGACATGTATTTTATACTTAACTTGACAAACATACTTTTTTATCCTCTATTGATAAAACAATCTGACAAGTCTGCAAAGGTAAACTATCCTGATCCATCCTGTAAATATAAAGTCATCCTTCTGAGCCTGCTAAGGCTAGTCATCCTGGAGTCTCCTGCAAATGTTAACCATCCTGTATTACCTTTCCAGATTATTCAAAATGTATTTATTAACAGGTTGTGCTCACCTTTGCAGGTGTACAAAGTTTCTCATAGGCAAATTATACCTGCAAAGATTCCAATGTATTACCAGGCCTGTTAGAACTTTGCATGCCTGGTCAGGTCTTTTGCCTTTTGCTGATGCCCTCCGTCTCCAGCATCTTTCCACTGTCTCCCTCCCCATTCCTGCTGTCTCTACCTTCTCTACCTTGTCCACCATCCCCACCTCTCATCACGTACAACCCACACATCCTTCCATCCTCTTCCTACTCATGCACTTCCATTTCCCAAACTCCTGTCCACCTGTATCCCTCATAACTTTCCCGAATTTCTTTCCATCATCCCTAACTTCTCCACCTTCTCCACTTTCGTTTTCGTTTCCGCTCTCACCGTCGCCGTTACCCTCACCGCCTCGACTATGACCCTTCTCTATCCCTAGCCCTGTCTCCATCTTGACCTGGGTTGAAGAGATATGAAGTGTTTTATGGAATTCTCTAAAGAATTCATAAGATGTACGAGCAGGTAGAGAACAAAGGAATTAATCGCTCACCGTAAGTAGAGTCAGGTCCTGAAAACGTCATAGCCTCCACTTAGATTCCATGGACAAAGGCGGTATAGTTGGGGTTGGGACTTGCAGTCGGTAAGAGAGATTAAAATAAAAGAGGATAAGGGAAAAGCAGACGAAACGGTGACGTTGTGGGGAGGCTACAGTTCAATACCGAACATGACTTACCGGTATGAGCAACAGGGAAGGAGAAGGAGCAAAAGGGGAGAGGGCTGTTTGTAGAATTCGGATTTGGATATATGGAACAGAAGGGAAAAGGGTAAACCGGAGTGCAAATTTGATCAAACAAGTGAAACGGGTCGACCAGTGATAATTTGCTGAAGCTAGATCCAGCTGGCCTTTCCTCCTTCCTCCTCCGCCTCCCTCTCCTTCCTCCTCCGCCTCCCTCCCTCGCCTTCTTCAGTATCAGCCAACCCGTTTAACGCGTCCTCAGAAAGTATACTGGATCGATGGTCGTGATGGGTGAAATGTTGAGGGATAGTTGAAGCCTCAAGCGGCCACGACTGCAAAAACAAAGCAAAAGTGTACCTAGAGTCAGAGCCATAACTTGGATTTGAGCACAACCTGGTACTGGAAGAGTAATCATAACGAGCCGAATCAAACACATATGACTCCCAAAGAAATGTTGTGTGCTCACGCCCTCACTCAAGATCTGACTCTGGAAGAATGCATGCTAAAAGAAGATTCCAGCCCGAAGTCAAGTTTAGGGAACATGAGATAATTTCATGTGTTGTGGAATTTCGAGCGTGAGGGAGTCGAGTGTAGAATAGTGTGTATAAAGTCTTGGCGGTGTATTTTCAGAGATTTGACGGACTTGGGAGAGGGTAAAATCGTATGGGAGGAGGGTATGATGATGAAAAGAAAGGAGAGGAAGGACTTCGATGATGGTCACACGTCAAGTGTTGGAGGTATTGCTATTGACTCAATGTTTGTCCCACAAGCGGACGGACGGAATCGACGATTTGTATAGGAAATATCTGGCAGTGAGCTTGTGACAGCTTTGCAGGAGGGATTATCGTTTCTTCCACAGTTGTTAGTAGGATGACGATAGTAAGAGATCTGCAAATCGAGTTTAACACAACAATACAAAAAAAGGCAAAGAAAGAAGTTTTCTTCGAGAAATTGGGAGTAGCAGAAACGCACTGAGTATACGGCACCGCATTGGATTTGATACCGGTCGGTCTGCAATGGTTTGGTTAAAGCTCGCTGGCAGATTGACTTGACGGACTGACGCCAACTGACGCATTTTCAAATGAGGTAAAGGCACGTGTTTGATTTTGACGAACTCCGAGCGGAGTCTGAAACTGACGTTGAAACACAACGGGCCGAGAGTACGAATGTCAATACTGCGATATCCTCCACGTTCCCTTTGATCTCACGGATTGATACAAATTTGTTGTTGACCTCTTCCCGACCCGTATGATTCTGCTGTGGTGCTGTTGTCCAATGCTTGGAGAGGAAAGGCTTTCGGGACTGTTGTGGATGTAAATAAAGAAACGATGTTATTTATCTACATCTCAAACGTCGATTTGGTGTTTGCAACTTTATGGTGTCCCGATATTCTGGATTTCAATAAGAATGATTTACTACTTAAGCAGTGTTGAATGACGAGGGGAAACCGACCGTGATATGTTTGAAGTAGGGATGACGTTGAGGCCACCCAGAACGTACCAACGTGGAACACAAGGAGCGCAATAATTATGCTAGTGTGAAGAACTCATGAAGCTGAAAAACAACAACGAAATATATAAAAGAATCAAAAAAAGAACTTGTTCCATAGTCCAAGAGTACTCAATAAGATCATGTTGGTAAGGCGTATGGAACCATTGGAAGCCGATAGGCTAAGTATGTCCACTTGCTGTTCAGCCAATGGAAACCGTCCCAAACATGGTGAATCCAGTAAATGTAACCATCAGGGATTCAAGAGATAGCTGAGAGGTAGTGATGAATGTATTGCGACACACACAGAGTAATAAACTTGGTGACATTCCACCGGTTTCTCCTGTTGCGTCGCTCATCTTTCTGAGAAGAATCGTTAAAAGCGATGTAGATGTTATTATATGAATCCGTCGTAGTGGTGTTAGAAACATTATGGGAATTGTTGATAGTCGAGCTATCATTCAAGTTGGTGGAAGAAAATGATCATCGCCGGCCGGAAATGTTGTTGATGTTTCCGGGAGAAGAATTGAGAATCAGTACCAGGACTCGGAGAGCAGTTGGGTAATTCATCGATAAAAGGTGGAACATCAGCAAGTTCATGACCATTATTAAGAAGGTCCTCACTGGCCGTATCGCCTTTACTTCTGTTCAACAAATCTTGGCCGAAGCGAGGTGTGTCCTGGGTAAGTTCGGCAAGTCTGAAAATAAAAGATACCGCTCACAAGATTGCATATATGTCCTCAATAATGTTTGTCCTTTTGCGACGGTCGTCCAGGAAGGTTTTTACGGTCTCTAAGTTTTGTGTTCCGCAGGGCTCGGGTCCTTTCGAGTCGTGTACGATGAGCCACTTGTTTAAAAAAATTTCTAACTCATAGGTTTGGATGTGGAGGAGACGTATAGGATAGAGCGAAGATGTACATATACTCGAGAACTAAGTAAGACATTCAAATCAATCAATCCTTTTTAGACTCATAGAGGGAGGAGGCAAGAAGGGTTACCTACATACCTATGGTAAAATGTACACCGTAGTATATCTACCTGTATGGGTGGTCTGTCAACTTTGAACGATAAGAATCCAAATTAGTCAATTATCTACTGACTTGTAGACAAGAGACCACAGGGAAAGAGGGTTGGATGAGCGACATACCAAGTAGTAACAATCCAAGGTGTAGGTGTATTCCACCGTGTAAGTGGGCAGTTAATTCATTAGGGCAGGAAGAGAAATCTAAAAAGCAGAGCGATGCCATAGGGACTATCCCACCGTGAATAAACCAGTTGTGATAGGGAGAGATGATGATGAAGTACGACCCAGGATCTATAGATTCTAGAGGTGGTGGAGGTATCGGTGGGACAGCAATTTGCATTGTACAGAGGTGGGTAGGGAAAAGGGAAAGTGAACGGTACTTGTTGGGAGGTCCTTATCAATCATCGTTGTCATCATCATCGCCGGCATAGAAACTGGAGCAAAGGGGTGACCGAGAGTGTGCTGTCCATCACAATAAGACTGCGATTGTGATTTGTACTTAGGAAGGGGAAGGGTATAAAGGAAAAGGTAATCCCGAGTTAAAATCTTGATAAAATAGGTGGAACGAGCCCACTTCCTGCTGGTCTTAGACCTAGATCCAACCTCCATCCAACCTCCACCTCTTCTTAATTATAAGCATCAGCTAACCTTCCCACCACGCCTTCCGAAAGTGTACTAGATAGCTGACCATAAACGTTGAAATGCCGAGGTAAACCTAAGACTACAAACCAAAACAAACTCTCACTCTCACCTTTCCCCTGAGAACAATACAACCTAGCGAGGTTCAGTAAACATAGGATAATGCCGTATGCAGTAGAATTAAGCAGGAGGTATCTGAGTGGGGACAGTGGACTGGTAATCGGTCTTGAAATTGGACTTTGGAGGTTTTGGAGGGCTTTGGGAGGAGGTTGGTCCGAGAGGAAGGTTTGTCTCTATTCGAAGATGACGAAGAAGTTGATCAGGAAGAAAAAAATGATGACGCCAATGATGACGATGGAAAGGATGATGAAGAACGAAAAGGAGAAAAGGCTTTGGGTGTCATCACACTCGAAAACGTTGTAGAGCTCGAGGAAGAAGAGGAAGTAGTTGGTGGATATCCGTCCGACAAGCTAACTGACGGGCCCAATTATTCTGCGAGAGAGATTATCATTCCTTCTGAAATCGTCTGTGAGCGGTGACAGCAAAAGCATCGCGCTGGCAGTTCAAGTCGTTCATACTCAAATCACGTGTTGGTCTTGAATGAAATCGCTTGAGTACTTCACACACCTCGTTCTTACACGTTCTCCATCATACGGTTTGAATCAAGGTACTCTCGAACCAGAAGGCAGACCCGCTTATCTTGCATTAGCTCACCTGAAGGTTCCCGTTCTTTCTAACATTGTTGGACAAAGATGAACAAAGATGAACACCGTTGGGGACCTGTTCTCTTTAATCCCGGCAGCACAGGTGGCAGTAGAGTTGAAACGGGATATGAATTTTTTCGACGATATGAAACGCTGAATGTGATACACTGACATTGGCTTCGATCCCAAAAAAAGGCTGCAGGCCGCATGGAGAAGTTCGAATATAGTCTTGTCCGAGTCGGTTTCTCCACTCACAATCTCATAACCTAGATGGCAGTCATTCTCTTACTCGATTTCCTTGCTATAACTTCTGTATCGAACACGAATTATGGAGTTTAAATCCTGCTAATCAAGCTAACTATAGTTTGATCAACACCCGGCTTGTTTGGCAGCAGAGAAGCATTCAGGTAGAGACATGTTTGGTTCGTAACATTGCGAGAGATATTCTCACAGAAGCTCATGGGTTCCAAATAGAAAGTATTGAGGGTTTCCGTATGGGACAACTCTTCTATCCGCCGAGTTTGCTGTAGTATCCCCAGTGAGTGTGCTGATATCGAACGTTGAGGTTATCTGTAGGCTTCGTCTTAATTAGTATCCTTTCATTCTCAGGATAACTTGATGAAATCTATGATAGAGGGCCGATGAGGTGATGGACGTTTGTAAATTACCTCAGTGGTAAATTTCCAATTCTGTCTTGAGAAACATCCTTGTTAACCGATTGTTCAACTTCTTCGAAGCCTGATGAGGTACAGACTCAATGATACTTCACAAGCACAACCCTTCAAGACTTGTCAAGTTACGCATCAGGTTCATCCGCATACATATGTATGTATTCTATGCCCCAAGTCCATCTGATATAACAAACCTTTGGCACTTTTATTGTTCATTTAAAAGACTTTTCCCGTGAGATCAGAGATACGAGGTAGTGGGCCGTACTTGTCTTACAAGAAACTATTTTTTTTTACTACACCCCACATCTTACATTTACTAATTTGTCACTCTTGCTAAAGGACTATCTTTATGTTCGGTCAGTACTCAAGCATCAATATAATCGTGGTGTTACAATGGAAAGAATGCGGTCAAGTATTCTGGCAACGCATCCGAAGTGAGGTTCTCAGAGTGCTCGTCAGTTTGAACGGGCTCGGGGGTTCTGAGTTCATGAGCAGATCCTTTAGATTGCCGTGACGGTAATACCTATGTGTTTTTCTCGGTCGAAGGGGCTGCCAGTGGGCTTCTTTGAATGGACAATT
Source organism: Dendrothele bispora CBS 962.96 (assembly GCA_004369135.1). Taxonomy (NCBI): domain Eukaryota; kingdom Fungi; phylum Basidiomycota; class Agaricomycetes; order Agaricales; genus Dendrothele; species Dendrothele bispora. Next base: position 2,097 of record ML180499.1, on the reverse strand, counting down.
TAAAGATGCATTAATTTTTCCGGAGTTGTTGGTGAATGGGGTGAATGGGTTGATTTATTCTCCTTTATCCCTAACTACTCGGTAAGATTCACTGATCTCTGAACCAGGTAAAAGCCCAGCATGTTTCACGGGTACAGTTGCTAGTATCTTCTCAAGTTTTTCATTGTCCACTTTTTCCCAATATAAACTCAAAGTAATAGATAAGTATGTACCGTAAGTATATGTAATATGTAGGTCCGCCACAAACATCTCATAGATCTTCATCAGATTCATGTTCGGATGATAGCATGTCCTCATCCGAGTCCGGTGGTCCATTGTCACCTGCCCCTTCTAATTCAGATTGTGCATCATCCGTGAGTTGCTCCAACATCGCCCCCGTCTGCCCGTCATTCTCTCCAAGTACAATGTGATAATGAACAGGGTCATCCCATATCTTTTTTGCAGTAACAGTTATGGAGGTACTGTACCAAAATGGAGCAGTTGCATCACTGTCAACATCCTGTCGACGTCCGTATCTTGAGCCCGAAGGCAAATAAGATTCCCATACATCGGAGATTTGAAGTTTATCATCCGATATAAAGACATCGATCCAGGGTTCGCGACAATAGGAATTCTCCTGATCGAGATACGGGCCCAGGGCTATAAAGATATAATCTTCCTCCCACCTCCTGCTGTACCTGAGGATGCAATGAACGTCATGTTTCTCAGGGGAGTATGAGATTGACCTGTTTGTCTTGCTATCATCCACTCTCCAAAGAAGACCGGATGGAAAAAGTGTAGGGCGCCTGTAGTTGGAGGCAAGATCACGTTCAACCTCAACTATGAAATTGAGAGTTTTTAAGCTCGAAGTGCGTGACGAACATTTAAAACGGTTTATCTGACGGTAAGGCTCGAAATTGGGACTAGATGAGGGGATGTAATTGATTTCGATAATTCTTTGGTCAGAAGATCCAGTCGTGTGTATGGACAGAGACACCCGAGAATTTTCGTCATCGACCCATAATAGGAGACTGTCTTGAAGGTCATTGACAAAGAAGGGGAAATAATTGTCAGGTCTAGCGATTACCGCAGGAATGACATCACTGGGCCAGCAACTGAGGCAGACATTAAATTCCCTTCCTTTTTGTGTCCGAAGTCTAATCGTGTGGTAAATCTCGTCCCGACTAAATGTCAATCGATTGTACACTGCGTAGTACGTATACCCTGTCAAAATCTTCAGTAAAAACGAATTGGTCGACCTCGCCAAGAAGGGTGAGTTCGGAATCGAGTTTGAATTCGATGGGGATTACGTAGTCACGTTCGACTTGGCGGGGAACTGCACTCTCCTTCACCACGACTTCTTGTAAATCTTCCGAAGAGTCCGAGTCGCTGATGTGGGATAGTGGGAAATGTGGACAGTATCGAATATAGCGGGGTCCTTTCTTCTGAAGGTAAATCCCGATGGGCACGATGTTGTCTCTGCAAGACAGCGAAGTGATGAATATGTCCTGAATATCAGGTAGACTGTGTAGGGGAAGATGAATACGTAGACCATTGTTGCCAAATGAAAATGATGATTTGTCGCCAAGATCCTCTGAATCAGACTTGTCAACCTGACCAGAAGATACAAATTCGGAGGGAGAGCTAGCAAACAGTCCTCTGTCTCGCTTATAGTCCTTTGTTGCTACCCAAGCAAAGATACTGCGATCATCTGAATATTTGATGATCTCCTGTTGCAATCGCATGAAAGCCTTCTCGCCTCCCTCCCCATAAATTGGCGGCATGTTAACTCCGAAAAGTCCCATAAGACAGTATGCCATGTCTTCTGGCCTAGTTGTCACTCTCGAGGCAGCCCATGACATTTTCTGTGCAATGCTGTAGTGCTCGATCGATCCTTTTTCTTTATTGATCACATCACCATATACCAGGTCCTGGCCTTCTCCTTCGAAAAGGTAGACCGGAATAGAAGTGACTTCAGACACAAGATGTCGCAGGCTGAAACGATGATACGCCCTACAAAAACGCCCAAATAAGGCTTATTTTGTAGCGTAATAGTGAAATTTGCGGCAGAAATGGTGAATAAAGGACTAGAGTGAGCCCGAACTGCTAGTTAAAGTG
>ML180498.1:0-13688 GCA_004369135.1 Dendrothele bispora CBS 962.96 | reverse complement strand
CCCTTGCCTTTGGGAACGACGGTGGCAGGAGGGGCAGTCAAACGACGATAGAAATGGTCGATACCATTGAAAGAGTTGATGATACCGATATCACCACGGCCAATAGCAGCCTCAAGAGCATTAAATCCTTCCTCGTATTTGGCTACGGAGGGAGGGCAAGCTTTGAAGGCATCGAAAGGAACGTTGCCGGACTAAAGGTAACGATATCGGCATCAGTACTTGTGAAAAACGAATGGATTAGAAAGTGTAGACCTACCAAGTGATCAGCAAGTGCAATAGCCTGATTCCTTCGGTTTTTGGAATCCTGCTTCTCGCACATGCGGAGTACAGTGATTAGGACGGTAGCCTGCTCAATCCAAGGTTCTTGGTTGGCTGCAGACCAGTCGGTGGTATTCTGGGTGTTTGTAGTAGAAGACATAGGGTAGAAAGTTGAGAGAGTTAGATGCGATATTGATGGTTATACCGGGTATCGCCGCTGGCTTTTATAGAACAGAGTGTTGCTTTCGATCTGCCTATATCGGCAAGCCTGAAACTGGGATCATTGAGGGCAATGATTTTTTTTAGTTTGGGGGAGAGGGGTGTACAGTACTTCTCAGATCGAAGGAAAAACTCAGCAGAAAATTTACAAGTTTCCAGAAGGAATTTGTAAAGCAAAAAGCTGTTAAAATTGATCAGAAAAAGTGTCAAAGTAACACGATATCGACAGTAGTATAGCGTTATATCGAATATACGGAGACAAAACCAACGAGATCGAGTGCGATGTCAAGCACTTCTAAGTTTGGCAGGCAGGGGAATTGATGACTTAATCATTTCTCAAACCCTTAGCCGTTATTCTCAACTTATTCACACGATAATAGACAGCACATTGATATCACATTTGGGCCATATGGGCCATTGGTATACTAGTAACACTGGTACTACAGGTAGTACAACAACAACATAATGAGGTATACATTGTAATATAGATCGTTCACGAGATTACAGCAAAATAAAGAAAGAAAAACGCCTATTGTCCTGTTAAAAAGGGTAATGAGGATAAGGAAAACAGACGACAGAGATAGTAAACGACTTACGATTCTTTCGAGGAGACCGGCGAGGAGACTGTTTGTCCTGAGCCTTCGGAGTCTTCTTGGAAGAAGAAGAAGCAGACTTCGAGGACCCAGCGACGCGTGACCTTTTGGAAGGAGGCTCATGACTAGATTCCTCGTCATCGTCTTCTTCCTCGGCATCGGAATCACCTAATAGAGAAAAAGGGAATGAGAAAAATACCGAAATAGGAATAAAGAAGCTCACCCTTTTGACCAGAAGAAGGGCCAGCACCAGGAGTATCTAACGAGTTGGCGTAGGTGGACCTGGCCCAGTCTCGGAGCTTCTCGAGGACCTCGTCGCGGTCATCCTCATTTGCTGCGACCTCGTACTTGCCAGAGCTCTTGTCGATAGAGAAGTGTTGGCGGACAGCGTTCTTCATGGTTGGCCAATTGAAAATAGCCGCCAAGGCCTCCGCTTGCTCCGTAGTAATCTTTTTGGATGGGTCAGCATTGTTGAGGTGTGCAAAGACGACGGTAGGGTCCGGACAAGAGTGTCGGAAGGTCTCGATTTGCCGCTCCAAGTCCTCGTCGATGCTATCGATGGACAAGCTGAGAAGCCTGCGCTGTTCGACCAGGTTATCGCGAAGGTTGATGTGGGAGGCGATCCGGAAGGCTCGTTCCTTCAATCCTGTGTATAAATAAAGCAGTTAATAATGATGACAAAATAAAAATGGGCATACGCACTTGACTCGCTGTCGGACGAGAAAGAGTTCATGGACTCCTTCAAGGATAGCAGGGAGTCGAGCTTAATAGAGTGGGAGCAGACCTTTGAGCCCGCACGACAGGGACCACACTTGTTGTTGACGAAGGAACCGTCCGAGTTGTCGGCCTTGCCATGAAAAATACCCGCGCATTTGCAATCTTTCAAAGAGAGAGAGCAACCTACGCAGGGTTGACGAATATACTAGATAAAGACGATGTTAGAGGAAAAGAATGGAAAGGATCAAAATAGACACTTACAGGTTGGACGTGCTCGTTAGCACGGAGCAAAGTGTCGATGTTTAATTTAAAGGGAGCACCTCTATCGGTGCGCGGAACGAAAAATGGGGGCTCAGCTGTCAATATAGTCAGTTGATGACAATCTCGGCAGCTAAATTGATGACTTACCAGCGTCATGAAAGGCGTAGTACGGGGTCAATTTGTCTTTGCGAGCCTCGCCGTACTTCTGTTGAAATAGAACGAAGTATTAGCATAATAAAGAGTAGATTTTAAAAGAAGGACGTACCAAAGGACGCCCAAATGTCTTTGGATCGATATCCTGTAGCGGCTTGACATGCTCGAAGAGAGTGTCAAGAAGGGCACGGACATCGTCACCGGATGCCTTCTTCAAAATGTTGTCGAGCTCAAAGACAGGAGTATTCTCCTCTTCTGAGCTTTCTGAGGGTGTAGGAGGTCGGACAATACCCCGCCCTTTGCCCTTCTTGGTTTGCGAAGTCGTTTCATCGGCTTCGGTGCCTTGAGTGACGCGTTTGCGCTTTCGCTGAGTCGTGGAAGACGAAGATGGCTCGGGAGGAGTAGAAGAACGCATTGCAGCGCTCGGCGTGGGTTGAACCTGCGTTTACGAGACATTAATTAGTACAAATCAAATACCAAAAATGAAGGAAATACGTACGGAAAGACCGGAGTCTACCTCCATAGTGGCAGGAGGATCTATATCGAAACTAATGGAAGAGGAGGTCGCTTGAGGTCGAGAAGGAGAGACTTGTGCCGGTTTTGCCGTTGTTTGTTTCTTCGGACTTGCCGATTTTCTCGCGGCAGAAGCAGTAGCCGAAGTTGAGGCAGTCGAGCCGGGATTCAAGAGAGGACCAGGTGGTCCCAACGTCGAAGTAGTATTGCTCTGAGGGGCATTACGACGCCGAAGGAACTATGTTGTTGAGTTCCAAGATAGGGAATCAGAGAGAATAAAAAGGACACTTACAGAATCTGGCACATCATCAAGATTGGCCGCCGCAAGGACGGACTTGTCAAGATCAAGAGGCTAGATCTCGTTAAGAAGGATAAACAGATAGAGAGAAACAAGGAAAACTCACCATAACCGAAGCCTTGGACATCTTGTCTCGATCCTTCTCGGATAAAACCCAGGTCGACGCAAGACTCTTCTGGAGTTGAGCATTGTCGCGGTAGATCCAGCAGATAAGCTCGGATAGCGAATATAGAAAGCCTGTGAACCAGATAGGGTATTTCTTAGCGTGGTTGGGCAACGACTGTGCCAAGATCGCCTATCGATAAGGAAATCATGAGTATACAACGTTGGTGAGATACAAAGAAAGTACTTACAAGTTTGGGAGCCCATGAATCAATCATTTTGGTTAGCTTCATTGATAGAGTTGGAGGAGCGCCGTCGGCCAGATAGGTTAGAACGTGCCCGAGAATCGATGTCCGGATCCCTTCGAAGAAAGAGGCGACCGGGCGCGTGTGAAAGTGTTGAACGTTTTGCTTATCGGTACTTGCGATCCAGGCGAGGTCGATTTCAGGCGTAAATTCGTCGGGGAAGGACATGTTGGAAGGTGAATAGTTACAAAGACGGTGGGGGAAAGGAAGAAAGAAATTTGAAGTCCCTACGACTTCACAGAGAGCTTTATAAGGCCGTGAAATGGAGAGATTCAACACAGATTCAAGGTCACGTGTTGAATTCAACTTGGAAAAGGGCTTGAAATTTCGTTGAAGTTGCACATATGTCGTAACTTTCGGATCTTGTGTGTGAAGCAAATAAGGTTTCGGTGAACTCACGCTTTGCAATATCGGAGCGATTCGGACGATTTCGGGATCCTATAGACATAGAGTTACGATAGAGCCAAAGCAGTGGTTCTGGGTCATGTACAAGGGCGTTGGTGGTGCCAAATAAGGAAAAACTTACTATATTGAGCCCAAAAAGGCGATTCCCGTTGTTTTTGAAGTGTTGTGGGTGTTATACCTTGCTGAGAGTTGACCGGGGACGGTCAAGATCTTTAGTTTGGGGGAGATAATACGCCGTGCGAAAATTCTCGCATTTTAAGCATCAATATTGCGACTACGAGTGCCGATATTGTATCTTATAAGGGGAATATAAGGACTGTAGTGAGCCCTGAGCTGTCAGTCAAAGTGCGATATAGCTACTAAAGCTAGATATGGTGAAATGACTTCGGATTATTATTGATTCAAAGTTATTATGGCCTATGCTAGTCTCGAGATTGTAAAAACCTTCGATAATGACTTGGGACTGATGTTGGTAACTACCGATATCGGAAGGAACAGCATATCGGACGCTCGACTTGTATATATTGTCACGATCCTAAGGGAAGGGGAAGTGTTATGAACGGGAATCGAACCTTCGGCTTGATGCCGAGTTGCCACAAAAAGTGCGCCACATAGCGAGCTACTTAATGATCACAGACTACGTCTGGGCTAGGAGTAACCATGCAAATAGTGATCGATGGAAATCTAGAAGGACCGATCGTGGAGGTGTATAATAACCGCCTACCCATGTAAAACATCCACTAGATTGGCAATGATTGACGACATAAAGGGTACAATGGAGTTGCCACCTTGATCGAGGGGTAAAAGCTGTAGATATTGGAGTCTAGAATGGATCGACGTCTTACTGACGCACTGCGGGGATCGAGAATAACATATCTCGGACACAAAGCTGTAGAACGGGCGACCGCAAGTTCCGATATCGCGACCCAAAGAATCAAGTGTAAAGAACGGTTGAACGGTTGCGATCGAGTAAGATCGACTACTACGTAGAAAGCGAATATTCTGAAACAATGTAGTATTATACACGGACCGAGTACTATATCGAGTAGGACTATACCCAGTTTTGGTACTAGCGCACGGACAAGGACATTTAAATAGTTTCTGTTATTATATTTTGTCGGACTCTCAAGTTTAATAGTTTCTTATTTACAGTAGTATAAATAGGGTCCAGGATTGGCGTAGAAAAGGCAGATTAGTACTGTGGACAACGCGGCTGTGATATAGGTCTCTTCTACGGATATAAAGGATCGGCTTGACCATACCAGTTGTAGTTCCAAGAACGTCTAAACCTTAAAATCGCATTCAAAGTCTGTTACCTTCGGGTTCAGCACCCTATATTGATTGGACATATTGTGTTATTTGACCTTTGATTGACTTGTTTGTTATTTGACTTTGCCAATCTTATGTGATCCGTTTCCAGTGCAGTCTTTGAAACATTTGTCTGATCTTAACATATACTTGATTGAAATTGAGTCATAGAGCCAATTGATCTGCCTTTGGTAATGAGATGTAGTACCCATCTGAATTACCGTTTGGTAATGTCACTCATTTGGAACTTTGAATTCTATTCAATCTACTTATAGTCAGACTATCTAATATCGGTCCATTGCCAACAGTCGTGAGGTTCTGTCCCGTTTCGACTACGTCTGCCGACACCTGCAAATCAAGTTGGCGATGAGGTGTACTGAACCTGTTCCCAGTCAAGTTTCGTCGAGGTTGTTTGACTCATCTGGTTGGCATTGAACTTGATTGAGGTCTGTTCTTATAGCCTGATTTGCTTGTAGCACTTTGCCTATACGTTCGAGCTTGTATCCTTGCAGGCATACTGTCAATAACTTGTAGTCGTATTACCGTATAGACTCACTTTTGGAACATGTTTATTCTTGTTAGCTCAAACAACCGAGCTACGACGAGGTTCTGAAGTTTTATCCACACATTTCTGATACTGGGTAGCTCTATCCGCTTCTTTGCATGCTCTCACTCCGTGAGCCTGCCTCTATTGTCGCACTCGCAACTTCTTTCCATAAGCTGGCAGTGGTTCAAGTCCTCATGAGTTTCTGAGAGTCTGCTTTCGCTTTGTCTGTAGCTCACGGTTTGTTCCAGCTGCAACGTTTAGGTACTCAGCCGGGCGCTTCTGCAACCCATGCTTTTATTGCCTGCTGGAGTTCGAAAACTTGAGACCTTCAATTACTAAAGCATTGTCTGTTGCGAGATGACTTACTCTGCTTTCTCTAGCCCTTCTAGAGATTGATAGTATTCCATCTGCAGTGTTTCTTCAGTAGGCTGGAGTTTAACACAGTAAGGTAAGCTTTCTCCTTAGCCAACTACTCTATAAATGGGACTCGATCAATTCCGAGTCCGCGCATGTCGTGGAGAATGAGTGTATCCTTCAAATTTTGACGGCTTGCTTATAGTTGTTTATGACAAGTTGTAGCTGGGCGTGATGTGTTCGAAGTCGTCCATATGTTTGCGAACGTCCATAGCTTGGCCGTCGATGATACTGGCGTGCGTACTAAGGCAAGGGCATTTTATTTTGAATAGAAACGTTCGCACGTCGAGTCTTCAAGGCCATTCCGTCTACGTAGTTCCCAGTCATTCTTTCACATCACAGTTGCATGCCCATGGAAGGTACCTACTGTGAGGTATATTGTTTTCTCTCGCCTTGGGCCAATAGCAAATGAATCTGTCGTTAAGCCCATGCGATATCGTAGGTTACAGCATGGGCGTTCGCCTAATGTGTCGATTTTCCTTTCAAATGCAAGGGCATACTTGCCCTATTCTGTTACAACAATAAGACACATATGTATAAGATACGCACTGCTCACCAGACTTGACCATGTCTGAATTAGGATTGACTAATCCATCCTCAAATTCATATCAAATTCCAGTTCGTCTAAACACTCTTCACTCTAAGCCTTGCATTATCGTTCATGTTCTTCCACGTGGGCTGCAGCGGTATCGTTTTCACTAAGCTCGTCAACGATGTCCTGCGACACGCTTTCGAAATGGTCCACTTCTTCACGCATCACGTAGTAGTCTCCTCCACCTGTCGCGAGTCCACGCGCTCTCTTGAGGGGCCGCAGCCTGGCAACTTCATTCCCCCCTTCGTAACCTGCTCCGTTCCTATGGACTCTGTTACAGGAATGTTCCGTCATGCAACACGTCACTTGAACTTGGCTTCTGTTCTGTCGAGATTGTATTCCAGGCAGGGCAGTCTTTTCTACTTGCCAATTGGAACACCGTTCATCTGAACCTTTTCCGATCTTGATTCGTGAAAGAACTTAGGTAGAGCTCGAGGCTGTTGCAAAACTGCTGTCCCAGATACGATCTTAAGCTACGCCGTGAATGTCTGATATCGTCTTGACAAACGTTGGATTGAACCGCTGCAACGTCGAAAAAGGACACGGTAGTACTCGAGTGTTCGTGCAGTGAGAACGACGGAGGGTTTACTAGGAGAGCAGGGAAACAAGCTTGGCCAATGAGCGAGGCCGGGTGAATGGACCATAGTCTCTTGAGCAGCAAATTGTCGGTCATGGTGGATGATCGACGGTTGCACGATGTATACGGAGGAATCGACTTATGACATACTGAAGAGGTCAACCACTCGAATTTTGGGATTATGCTACCTCTGGGACACTTCGTCGAACGTACTCGTACCCAGCCCTTCATCGCGAAGCTTTACGCCAGGCCATATAATTGCTGACATATGTGTCGATATGGACCAAATGCAAGGTCCGGCGCTTAGAGCGGTCCTGCCCGGTTCTGAAGTGTGTACTTCTCTGAGTCTTACCATGAGCTGTGAGCAGCATGTTGTGCTTGGCGTCACCTTTTCCGCCTACGTATGAAGACTTGGACTTCGCCGATGCCTCATACCTTCAGACTGACTTCAATAGTACGGCTTCCAGCTTGTAGATTGGTTCGCTGTATTCCTGTTGCTTCTTCACCTTCCAGCCTCTATTTTGATCAAAAATCATGTCTATTGAGATTGGACCAGCGCCTTGGGTCCAAAGTGTCCGTACTTCGTAGTAACTCTTCATTAGCAGTTTGGTCTCGAAGTTGACGTATCTCCTTTGGTTTGTGTAGCTTCGCGTTTGTCGCTGGACCAGTCGTCCCACGGCTTTCTGTTTGGGGTTTACGAAACGTTGACGCTGAATGGCCGACTTTCCTATGATAGCATTGCGAGACGATTGTTTGTTACGGTCTCTTGTTAAGGAGCTCGAAGCTCATGGTACGTTCTCGTCAAGATACTTGTTTAGATTGAATAGTTGATCATCTGGATTCAAATCTCAGTATGATCCTAACTCATTATCGGGTATGTCTCCTTTTTTATTTCCCGTAGGCTTTTAATATCAACGTTTTTGATTGGTGAGCCAATATACTAGTTCAACGTTGACTGGTGATTCGTCATGGTCCAATTGAGGGCCTAACGAGATCACCGAGTAACTCGTTGAATTCTTGAGCTCCTTTAGTTCACCTTTTCACTGCCGTTGCTGATTATAGTCTACACATTTGTATTGTATACAGTTGCATTCCAGTATGGTGAGTCCTACTTAGCTAGTCCTCATTACTAGGCTTCAATCTTATAGGGAAACTCGTTTTTTCGTCGTGGGAAGTCGTAGGCGACATGTAGCCGCTTCACCTAGATCCTTCTATCCAACTAGCTCCCTTGTGGAGCGTGCGTTTGGGCATGAGAACGACTTATGACGACGAAGTCAGAACGCTGCATTAGCCCAGCCCCACCCAGCGCTGCGCCTTACTCTTTAGTGTAGAGCGGAAATCGTCTTTGCTGAATGCGTTGGTCTCGTTGACGCTTCCTACGAAAACTCATTCCGGCCCTCAAGTCCCACCTCTGAGCCTATCGATTCGTCCTCTTCACCAAGACCTACCGTGATTCGTATGCGCGAACGGAATGAGGTCAAGGCCTATGCTGAATTTCGTTGATCTGTGTGGATACGGAATATCGGTGGCCTTGGGACGGTTGCAAGCCGGTTGAAGTTTTACTGGGCGAGACCTTGAACTTTGGCAGAGGTTTCTTTTGGTACTGTTGGCGTCGACCAGTCCATACCTCGTAACAGGTAATCAATCTGTCGATCTTCCCTATACTTATTGATTTTATTTTTGAGATCTTGGGTTGGAGGTGGTTGAGTGGGACGTCAGGTAATCCTTGCCATTCATCTTTGCTGGTCTGTTTTACGATCATGATGAGGTCCATTCCTTCCCACTCGTTGTCTCGTGCCTTGGGCTCGTTTTCGGTGTAGTTGCCACGAAGGTTCAAACGCTCGGATTGGCAGGCTGCTGTCGATGAATCAGTCCACCTTATCGACACTGTGGCGCCTGTTTTAGTTTTGGGCCTTCAAAACTGCGGACTGATGGCTTAAACGCGGCTCTGAGTTTCCCGCAGAAGCATGCGGACTTTCGTACGGTCAGGGTCTGCCTCATCCAATGCGTTTCTCAGGAGGAAGGGTTGGTTTGATGGCTCAACTTCTACTGATGCCGTGTCTTCCGCCGAATAGCTCACTACGGATGCAGGTGAGTGATGGCATACACTTCATGCTTTTATTCACCGACTGACCCCATATCTAGCAATGTATAGGCTGCCTTTTCTCCAACAAATTACCGCTTCTACTTCGACGGGAGCTGAGACTGCCATTTCTGATCCGCTGTATCTTCTCAGTTGGAGCCTTACTTTCCCAATTGGGTTGAATTTTCTATGGCTGACGATCAATTTTGGTTCGATGATGAGGTCGCATCTTCATACTTACTCCTATAGTATTTTGCACGGCATTTGTTTAATCATATCCTGCTGTAGATTTTAACTGCAAGCTCGGCGGTCACTTGGTGTTGTGGGACTTGAACGTCGTTATGTAGTTCCCCCCGGGCTGCAGCATTTTGATGTCTTCGGCCCTTGTATGTGCATTTGAAGATCTGTAAGTGCAACTCCTGACGAGTGAGGATACTCCATCACTCAATACACTGCGGGTGGGATCCATGGCGGTGTTTATAATGCGGCGGTCAATACTGAGGAAAAAATTAGGTACTCCGACCCTGCAGGAGTGATCAAAAGAGTCCAAGAGCTGAAGGGACTGGTCGTGGAGAAGAGGTTTTGACATATGTTATGTAAGGTTGGATGAGATTGCGGCCTTAACTGTTACAAAGTAAATATATCTGATGGTACTTTCTTGCTGTATACTCAGTGTCAAAGTTGATGGATATGCACCTTACTTGTCGAAGTTTTCGTGAAATGTTTGATTCTTATTGGATGTTAAGGCCCGGCCCGTCAACCCGGGATTCATGGTCAACGTCGAAAACAACGATGACGGACAAAGGAGTTCAATTTCTGGAGAAGTGTTGTTGCGAAACGAATAAGAATCTATATAAGAGACCTACTTGCAAGTCTGGTGCATTTTCAATGAGTGCATTCTTTATGGTACACAAAATGACTTTGAAGTCGTTAAAGAACCTACATGATACCTCGTTCAAGATTAAAAAAAAAAAAAAAGTTCTCAGATCAACTTCTTGTTCATGTATGTTTTTAATCCATATAAATCGACAACAATCCTAAATTCTCAGCCCGAATTTCCTAGAATCTCATTAACAATACCCAGGAGAAAGTTGAAATTATCAATCTTGTCGCATTCATAGTAATTGGAAGTATGATACTTAGGAGCCTCTGATTATTTTTTGAGCTCTTTTCGAAATTATCCAAAAGTTCAGTAACTTTTCTCTTTTATTGGGACATGAAAATAGGTACATATAATTTTGAGTAACAAAAACAAGTATTTTCATCAATACAACTTCAAACGTCCGGTTTAGCCTCCAAAAAAATTTCATAAAATACTGTATCTTATTCTGAAAAAGATGAACTATAAATTTCTTGTGTACGTGAGGAGTACACGTTACTAGAGCCTTGTTCATGAGTGGATGGAGCAGGATGGACGAGGAGCACTTACCTTTTTTAGAAATTGGATTCATTGAAGCTTTCACTCGAAGTCCCGCTACCTCTAAGTCTGAGGATCCTATATTCTCACATCTGTTTGCGGGATATGCACTACTGATTTTTACAAGAACTCATGCAAACGAATGGGGCACTTTCTTGTATCGATTTATTCAGAACATGTACAAAAGATATTGGCAAAGTAAACAGAATTGTAATTAAATTAACAGAGAGGGATGATTTCAAAGGCTCACGGGAGCGTCACAACATTATGGGACATAAATTCATTAACAAAGAGGGCATCTGCATCTGCCTTGGTGTTAGAAACATGTACAGCACCACTCGCCCAATAGAGACCATCTCTCATCATTGCGTAACTAGTGCATAGTAAATATTCTCAAAGTTATGCAAAGAACGGAAGATAGACTTACTAGCCATAGTAGACGCCGGGTGCTACGCCTCTCGTTACAACAAACCAAGGCTCTCCTGTCAAAGGGGTATACGCCAGCAACTCAAGTATACCAGAGGTGCGCACAAGATCGAAGGACTGGTGGGCAAGGTTTGAGGATTGAAACCCTTTATATACGGCGTGACTATCCTGGCTAACGGAGGACAACACGGAGGACCTGGGGAGAGTTAAAAAAAGGCTATTGATATCAATAAGAAAAGTTCTGAATAACGTACCATTGCTTGAAGACGCCGATGCGTTTGCCTTTGTAAACTGCATACGCTTCCCACTTCTTAGGCTGCCTCTGAGCTCTGGGCGTTGTTACCGATGCGTGCCCTGAAGTGGATGGACCGGCCACTGGCAAATTGGTGGGAAAATGGCTGGTGTTGGGTTGGAACGGAGTCCGGGTAGAACGCTTGGGGGTTGAAGGGCTGGCCTTGGGTGGGCTGAGCTGGTAAGATGGTGGTGGCGCTCGGAGGTGGCTGGGAGGTTGGATGAGTTCAGTTTCACCGTCGGTGTCATAGAACTCAGAGTTGTTGAGGCTTTCGTCGTCGGAGCTGGGGGGTTCAGGTTCGTCTTCAGCATTTACACTGGTCTCGGCTTCTACTGTGGAGAAAGGGTAAAAGAAGGGTAGAGAATGAACGTTGAAAAATGTATAGATAGGGAAGACATACGAGCCAAAAGACTTCCAATCTCTTGGACTAAGTCAGCTAGAGGAGTCGGGGAAAGAAGGTGAGTTTTTTGAGTTTACGATAAGAAAGGTTCACTTACTTATGCGCTGATGGCACTTCTCATGTTGTTGCTGTTTATCTGATTTTTCGTTGTTAGAGGCGACAATTTAAAAACAAATGAAGAAAAAAAAGAAAACAGATGAACGTATGCGCATATACATACCTAGTAAAGAAGCAGCCACAGCTGCTGAGTTGCCAGGTCGAAAGGAGTCACCACCTAGTAATGGAAGCGTTTTATTACCAAGAAAAATGGATTTGATTGTTAAAACTCACCAGCAGGACGGGCAGGTCTCTTGTTGTCTGCCCTCTGTTTTCCCTTGTCCTTATGTATGGGTTTTTTGGCTTGAAATATTGAGTCTATGGGTCGAAGATAGAGAAGACTATCACTTACCCATGGTGGAACGTTAGGAGAGGTAAAAAAAACGCGGTGAAGCTGAGGAAAGGGGGGTAAGGTTGGAGGTTCGGAAGAAAGATTGACGTGGTTCAACAATCAACAAACTAGTTGCTGTGGTACCTGACTGGGCCCAGCATTTGGATGACATTCGCGGACTTGAAATCGAGCTGAGCATATGGATACTAATGAGAGTTTGAACATGTAGTCCTCGCTAATGCTCAACATGTAGACAAAACGCGAGGTCACAGGACTCAAATCATCAGTCACGAGCCTCGCTAAAATGATATTCATTGATTTTCTCCAATTTTGACTACGGCTCTTGTTCTGTGCGGTGGCCGCCTGAGACCCAGCTCTGTTGGCTGGAGTCATGCACAGGAGCGCGTCGCATCTCAACGCGTTGATTTTGTGTATTTTTTTACTGAGTTTGAAATCGATATCTTCCTGCAGCCTCTCAATTTTCTGAGGGCCACTCGTTCCTTTTCTCCTGCAGTACCAGTACTAGTATGACTGCCCCTATCGCCGAGCCCAATTTCCCCGACGTCCATAACTCTGCTGGCCTCCGACTATGCACACCTCCCTTTTCCAACGAGGACAACGCCCTCGCTGCCAACTACGACTTTCTTTCTCCCTTCGGAGCATCAGTCATGGAGGAATCGCTTGACACTACTCTTCCATTTTCTGACTCTGAGATGTTCACTGGGAGTATCCAGGCTCCTGCACATTCTGACTATTCCGACTCTCTCTACTCGGCCCAGACGATCCCTGACGTTTCTAACACCTACAACATGATGTTGTACGGTGTTTCATTTGGAAGTGGCGGAAGCTATGACCCATCCTTCAACTTCTCAGACTCGACCCAGTCCACGAATAGTTCAGCCAATGCTGATCGCCCTTTGCCTCTAATGAACTCCTTCCTACAAAACCAGGATAATACCAGTAGCACTCGGTTTTCTATTAATGCCACCGCCGCCACCACCACCTCCGATTCCTCTTTCTGCCATGAAAATGGCTCTACGACGTCTACCAAATCCCCCGAAGATCTATACGGCCTCGTTGAAAAAACAAAATCCAGTCCCAGTAGTGCTGTAACTTCTCAATCCAACACTACTGATCCTACGACCTCTGCCTCTCTTGGCCTCGAGCACGATCCTACTGTACCCTCTGAACCTTGCCAAGATGACTCCGTTGATTCTGCAAATGGCCAGTACGAACCGACTAGCGACTATCCCCTACGCGTCGAACAAACACATCATGTACCTCCCCAAAATCCCCGGTCCCAAAACTACCAGAAGCCCACCCCAGCAGAACGCCAGAAGAAGGCGGCTGCCTTCGCCGTCGCGAAAGCCAAACGCGACGC
>ML180496.1:0-13805 GCA_004369135.1 Dendrothele bispora CBS 962.96 | reverse complement strand
GCCATTGGAACTAGTTTGGTGTGGTTTACGTGGCAGAGGAGAAAGGATATAAGTACTTAAGGCTCAGCACGGATACATCCACGGATGACCGGTATCCGTACCGGCCGGTTTTTGAGTTCCAAAAATCCAAACCTGTATCCGCCCGGTTTTGTGGGCCGGATAACCGGTATCCGGAGTATCCGACCTGCCGGTTACCTGAAAAACGCAGGTACCTGCCGGTAAAATGCAAATTTTCTTTCAAATATCAATGGAAAATAGATGAAAATTTTTATTTATGTGTAATCTGAAACATTTCAATCTAAAACAATAAATTAATCAAGTGCGAAACATCTTTTTTAAGCTTGTATTGATTTATTATGATGTAAACAGTTTGATTTATGTAGAATTATCAATATCTCAGCCTCTAGATCACAGATTTGAGTAAATCTTTGACTGTTGGTTAGGACTATTCTAAATGCATTTTTTTCATTTCTAGAAGTAGCTACAAAAATTTCTTCCTGCTTATTTATTCAGTCTCCCAAAAATTGTGGCACCATAAATTTCCAAGGCAAGGGACCATTCTAAAATTGCATTCAGTATGCCACATTGTAGGGATTGATCAGTTGTGCAAATTTCATTTCTAGATCATGTTTTAAAAGTCAATATATCAAGCTGTAAGAAGGTAGATATTCAAAATATCATTTAATGAATAAAAAAGTTCAAATGTATTTGTACATAGAATTGATTACACACAAAATACAATCCTTAAACATGAATCAATAGCATTTCATTGCCCAATATTTGTGACCTTTTGCAGATTGGTGCAGAAAGTTGGGAAAAAAAATCAAATATACCAGAATTTTTACCAATAAAAGCTACTAATTGTGTATGCCGGATACACCAGATACCTGCCGGTTTTGATGTTTTTTCAGAAATCCAAACCAGTATCTGCAAGTATCCGTATCTGCGGATCCGGATACTTCAAATTACCAGAACCGGCAGGTTTATCCGGCAAAACCGGGATCCGTGCTGAGCCTTATAAGTACTAGTACGACAACAGTCCAGTTTAGGTTACGCCCTTAAAAGGGACTCTTCCCTACTAAACCTGCATCGCTGGCAGACGCTTATTTTCTTATGTGTGTCATGTGATAAGGGCCTCGTACATAGGGTTGCGGGAAAAACTCCCTCTGAGTTTTTCACTGGGTTAGAAACAGTGAAAAAGTTTTAGGCCCTCAAGGGGGTAGTTTTTAACTGTTTTTAACAGTTTAAAACACATGTGACTTTAAAAAAGCGAAAAAAATTCCAAGAAATTCCTTTTTTTCTCTCCTGGCGGTGGGTCTCCAGGATAACCACAGAAATAAGATAGAAAGGAAATTTACTAGGATCATTGATAATTCCGGTAGCTAGAGTGAAGAGCTTTTCATCTTCTAACCATGTAATTGGTATAGCCGAAGTGGTTATGAGTGTCATGCATTTGTGAAGTGAGAAGTTGGAAATTAGAAAGAGTACCGAGACAACGCTTTCAGGTATGTCGAGGCCTGAGTTTACTGTCGGTGTGTTTGACATGCGATGGTAGTGTTGTAGGATATGTCGTGGTTGATTTCGAGATCTCTTACTAGGAAAATTCAACTAAGCCTGCCACCAACTTAGTGTAAAGCATTTTTTATTATCCAATACATGTGACCTGTTTTTAACAAATTGACCTCACACCGGTCCTGTTAAAAACAGGGTTAAAAACAGTTAAAAACCGGTGAAAAACGTTTCGGTGAAAAACTCCGACTTTTTCACGCAACCCTACTCGTACATTCAATTTCCACGCGAAAGCGGACCATTTCTGAATCGGGTATAACAACAAGACGTTGTGTGAGTTATATACTTTAGAAACTTAATGATAACAGAATCTATCACCTTTGAGCAGCCTCCTACCCAGGCTACCGGTCGCTCCGTCAATTTTCAATCGCCGACCAATCCTTACTGAATTCGGGTAGAGGTTTTTGGTTAGGGGAGTAAAACCTCTGAATTCGGGGTTTTCCAGAAGAATGACGGAGCGACCCGTAGCCTGGGTAGGAGGCTGACCTTTGAGATGACAAGTGGCAGTGATGACGGACCACGGTGTTTCAGAGCTAGAGCATTTGTTTGTTTGTAGCGGTCTATTCACAACAAAGCAATACAATCACAAATTGTGCTCCCACCGTACTCAAACCCGAACGTAACTTCTGCCTCTAGGATAGACACCAAAGTTCAATGGTGATATTGAGGAAGGAAAGACTAGCCCAAGCGAGGGCTGCAGGAGTCTAAGTCGGGTAAAGGATGTTAGAGTAAAGGTAGAATAAAGGGAGTACTACACTAGACACGAATATACCCTGCGAGTGAAGAATGTTAGCGATCACACGAGAATATAAGACGTACCTAATATGTATAGAACCGAACACGAGGATCCCACCGATATAAATGGGGCTTCTAGAGCGGTCGTAAGGTTTGATATAAATGACGAAAAGGCTCGGAGATGCTCGGGAAGTCGACAGAAGGCTCAGTTGTAAAGGCTCAGGCTCGGGCTCGAAGTATTTTGACCAGCAAGGAGGTAAGATTTACTATACTACTTGTACAAGGCTTTTATAGTATACTAAGAGGTCCGTGCGCGCACCCCAACGAACCAGGAATAAGGATGAACGTGATAAAAGTCAAGTAAAGAAGCAGTAAATGTATGTAGAGTACTTCGAGTGGGGAGGAATGACAGTTATTAATACGAAAATAGAAATGTACGGATTCACATGAAAGATATTTTTGGAAACCGAAGCAGTTACCATTCAAAACCCCATCCTAATCGCACGCCGGACTACCACTAGACGTGTATACGACACGGGGAAAGAGGGAGACCAAGCCTCGAACGCTTGCTCAAGGCGTTCCCGTGAAGAGCATCAGGAAAATGGTCTCGGGATAATTATCGCTAATTTAGCGATTAATACCGCTAGTACCGGATAGTGGAGGTATTATTTTGAAAAAAATTGATATTTTCCATGTCGGTTCACAGCATCAATATAATAGCAGAAGTAATTCATTGATTAGTGAATAGCTGTGGTTCAACTTACTCTTAATTTTGAGCGATTCCATCTTGAGACTTGTTTTAACATGTTGGTAGTGTACATACAAATATCACTACCAAAAATATTATTTCTCAAAAAAGGTGTAACAGTTGAACGTTGAATTGTTCACATCAGCAAAAGGCCAAAGTCCTGTAAAGCCTTTCCAGGGGAATCCAAAAAGTACTTACATGTCCAGATGAAGTCTAAAATGCAAGAAGCTGGTACATTTCCCTTCATCCTGTATTTACAAATACAAGATGTATTTTCAACTCCATCCTGTATTTACCTGGAAAAGGATATAAAATTCTACATAAATGACCACAGGGGCATATATCTTTGCAGTCTTGCCAGGATGTCTTTTTTTCACATAATGTCTAAGATTTACATGTAATTAAAGACTGATCTAGAGTTTGCATGGCATTTAAGGTTGGTCTGGTATTTAAATTTATGGACAATTTTCCAGCAGCTTATCATAAAATGAAAGGCTGGTCTTTGGACTAGGCATAGGCAATACATGAGATAAGTACTTGGAATCAATTTCTTGTACTTATCTTTATTTACTGTCATGTCCCAAAAAACAAAGATCATTTCAATCACTGTCAACTGACTCACACCCGCATCTGTGACCATAGATTCAGCTGGAATTAATGGGTTCTTTACACAAGATGCTTGAGTCAACGGCTGGTCAGAAATTTAAAGGATACCGGACCGGTCACCATTGCTGCGGGTGGTCATGTGCATGTATGAGTAATAGTCATGTGATCTTCACACTAAATTTGAGACGACGCGCGTCGCG
This sequence comes from Dendrothele bispora CBS 962.96, assembly GCA_004369135.1. Taxonomy (NCBI): domain Eukaryota; kingdom Fungi; phylum Basidiomycota; class Agaricomycetes; order Agaricales; genus Dendrothele; species Dendrothele bispora. The sequence continues at coordinate 9,947 of ML180496.1, read as the reverse complement.
GAAGCTCGCTTCTTCACCCTCTACCACTACTATCTTCGCATCCCGGTGTCCACTTTCCACTTTTTTCTTTCACAAATGTCCAATAAAAACCCTCAAAGCGTAATTACAAGGCTGTTGCATCTACCAAGCGTGCAAAATCTCCCGAAAAACCGAACCGGCACAAGTGACGACGCGTCATTGTCTCAGACAATGATAGACCCGACCCACATACTGATGCTGACCACGAAGGTATCGACGACGGCCCAAAGGCAAGTTCTACTCAATCACCAACTGATTCAAGAGCGACAAACGGCTGAGAGTTAGCGAGAAGGGGCCATTAAAGAGGATTCAATGGAAAGGTGACTGAAGAGGAGAGACAAAGGTACGTGGTGTGGTCTATTTTTTTTTCGCTCGTCTTCTGTACACTCTGATCAAGGTTCCTCCTTTTGATAAGGACCCGATGTGTAAATGTTAAGTAGCTCATCATATCCTCGCTTCTAATCTACTCAACTCATAGTTTCTGTTGACAGGCCTGAGAGAACGATTTCAGTGAGTATATGCGTCTTATTTTCCTCTCTCTGCTGTTTGTATTTGTTAATAACATTATAGTCATACATACATGCCTTTCTTTCATCGTTATTTGTTTCTGTGGTTGCCTTTTTCTACTGCAAGTATGCGTGGCTCACAACTTTTGTTTACTATCGTTATATCATAGATGTTCATACTTAGGCCCTCTCCACGGTATGTTCTCAATAGCTTTCACTTCGCTCCCTCACTAGGCTGCAAGACCCACCTCTGCATCAAAGGTTTGTCACAGAAGTCCGTGAATGAAACTGACCTTTCCAGTTTGGGTTCCACGCAGATGGTTTGTTATCTTTATGGACAGACACTTCGGACTTTACTTATTATGGAACTTTCTTGCTCCTGCTCGCTCTTGCCTTTCTTGCTCTCCCCTTCCTTGTTACTACCTCCTCTTAGATGGACTCGCATTCTTATCCAAACCTACTGTATATTACAGAATTGTTGTATGCTATTATTGTTGTATTGCTAAATTGATGTCACTGTTCTATCTGGTTTAGAATTGTGCCTGAAGATAAATGAAAATGCATATTATACTTAAATTTGACAAACACGCTTTTTTATCCTTTATTGATAAAACAATCTGACAAGTCTGCAAAGGTATACTATCCTGATCCATCCTGTAAATATAAAGTCATCCTTCTGAGCCTGCTAAGGCTAGTCATCCTGGAGTCTCCTGCAAATGTTAACCATCCTGTATTACCTTTCCAGATTATTCAAAATGTATTTATTAACAGGTTGTGCTCACCTTTGCAGGTGTACAAAGTTTCTCATAGGCAAATTATACCTGCAAAGATTCCAATGTATTACCAGGCCTGTAAGAGCTTTGCATGCCTGGACAGGTCTTTTGCCTTTTGCTGATGCAGCTGTCTTGTTACTTGCGTACTAGTATGCACGGACTTAGAAGAAATTTGGATGCTGCCGACCCGGACCGAGAAATTTGAAACTCCGTTTATTAATAGCTCGGTTCAATAGCTCGGTCACACGCGGAACTTCTCTTATATAGACTACGACGTGGCATCCTTCAACTTGGTCTCGACTATCCCCTCCCCCCCCCGTCACTATTGCTCCTTGCAGAAGGCCCTCAACTCCTCCTCCTCCTCTTCCTCCTCCATGGACTGAGCTATTTGTCCTGGGTCTATCGTGAGTTCTTTTATCTTGTCTTATATTATACTCTGACCTTCTTTTTATGGTACTCCAGGACCTGCTGATTGGTCCTTCGAAGGTTTCACTATAGTAACGTGGCATGCCTCTCCCCGTCGTCACCATCAGTCAAGCTCTAATGAGTTGAGCTACTGGTCTTGCTCGTATTGTGAGTTCCTTTACTTGTATCGTTTTCTGAGTTGGTTCTGATGAAGGTTTATATAGTACTTTGAAGCCTTCGGACCTGCTGTGAATCGTCATGAGACAAACAAAAACCTCGTGAGTTTTTTGACCAATGTTTTACTTCATTTCAAACTGATTCTTCTGCCATTAGTCAATTCATCTCTGTTACTCCGACGACACATAGTCTGATGGAAATGGGATTCTATTTGGGACTCTTGGGGACTAGAGCAGGCAACGAGAATAATTAGTTAGTTACTGTAACCTTTGTATTGTAGTCTTTTGAGCAATGTCACTTGTTTTTTTTCTTCATCTTGTGATTTATCTTAATATCAAGAGTTGGTACTGCAGCTATTATAGAGCTAATGCGCCGGTATTCCTCACTATTATGCACTAATGTTCGTTGATTTTCACAAGGGGACCGGCTAGTATACCGTATTCATCATTATTGTCACTATTACAAGTAATGTCCATATATTACCACTAAAATAGTCGAAATTATCCTGAGACCGATTTCCCGATGGAGTGGGTCGGACGGTTGATTCAGAAGTGGAATGAATAGTAAGTGCCTGTAGCGTAAAAATGATGAGTAAGCACATATCAAGGGATAAGTGCATCAAGCACAGTTGAATGTAATAAACTAGAAACGGTGTAAGGTAAAGGAGAAATGGCAATGAGATAGGAATACTACCGGTAGGGCAAGTAGCCCTACTATAATATACTTGGACTGGGATTGTTGAACATACTCTCATAACCCTTCATTAGGTAGACAACAATAATCTCATCAAAAGAAATGGCAAATATGAGGGCGTATTATAAATTGGTGCGGATGAATTGTTGGCAGATTGATATAGTATTGACGGAAATAATAGTCGATTCCCCCAACTTTAAGACTACAACTCTGAGTTTCATGTTTTTCATGTCTATCGAATCAGACATTGCAGATCGTGCCAAACCTCAATCTGACTTGGTGTCTAGCGGCAGAGAATCAGGACAGGACCTGTTCAACCCTTCATCCTTTTGTGATCTCTTCGTCTAGAGTCACTAAAACATGTCACGTCCCCATCATGTTACTCCAGCTCAAGATCAGGGTTGAGCCGTTGACGTCCTATCGACCGTGTTGCACTTCCGAGATCTAAAATTATCTAAATTTTCGTTCTATTCCCGAATGAAGGTTGAACCTTCAACATGTGAACAAAGCCAATTCAATACTCTTTACCTTTTCTGTTCATTGTTCAATCAATATATTCGACGGGCGATCACACTATTGGTTGCCATTGGTAGTGTACGCCACTCGAACAATGCCACTAGGTCATGACATGAACGCTTTGACCACTTGTACTTATAAATAGTCGGTTTGTTTGGAATGCAACCCGCCGGGCACCCCCTGTACATTGTAGCAGAGACGACGTTTAGCTCGTATATTGCCTTTATCCTTCTTTATCCTTGTTCAGAAGGCTGCCACTCTAATGTAGGTTTCCAAACCTCGTTTCTAAATCTTTACTCAAATTCTAATTTTACACCTTTAAATCAGATTGTGTTGAACGATGACACACCGACAGGTTCAAGGACAGTTCACCGTATCCAAGGATCTTCCACCTCTTCCCACTCCCAGAACGGACCCTCGTGACTCAAATCAAACGAAAAGTAGCGCGAATGCGACCCAGGAGTCTAGACCATCATCTCAAATATCTCAGGAAAGTGAGACGTTGCATTCCACATCTTCATCCAGTCTTCGCCAAAACGGGACCTTTATCAGATCCAGAATTTCTCGCAACGACATGTCTTTACACCAACGTACCTCTCACAACTCCATTCAATTCTCCATCGATTTCCCAAGCCAAGCTCCAGATACACACACCAAAGAACGCACTACAGAAATTTCCGAAGTCGCAAAACGCCGAATAAGGTCAGACAGCGATGCCCAATCTGTTTTTTCAAAGTCTTTCAAGAGTAATCGGACTGCGACGTCCATTTCATCTGCGAAATCGGGTTGTAGTAGTATGTCGCTGTTGAGGGTGGTTAGAAAGAATCGAGAAACAGAGAGTACAATTGATGAAGACGATGAGGAGCTAGATGAAGCTACTAGAGAGGCGAGAGTGGTTACTCGGTTAGTAGCGAAAAGATGGAGGTACGAGTCACAGGGTTGAAAGTTGTCGAACATTGTGTGCAACAATCTTATGATTACAATACGGATAACCGAATGGAGAGATATCTTGCAATGTCATTGTACACCAACTCGAATTGTGAGCTTTCACCAAGTCGTAAGATCGCACTATTTGAATCAAAATCTTTCCAATTCAGACACTCCTATCTACTTCCTAGAGACCTTGTTCCATTGCTTAATTGAACGTGTGTATGTGGGGAAACTAATCTCCTGCAACTGAAGAAGTTACAATCATTCATCAGACCGTCTTTGTTCCCATCGGAATCTCCCAAGCTCGGAAATATTCAAAGATTTCCTGCGCGCCATGCAGAGTAGTAACCAGTCCCACATATCCATCTGGACGGACAATGACCACTGCTCCTTCGGGACCAATGCCAAAGTTTTCGTATGCTTTCCCACCCTGTTCTCCCGTAATATCAACATCATCAATAAACACCCTGTAGTGGAGGATATAGAATTAATTGAAGGCTAATTCCAAACTGAACTGCAGGCTTACTTCGTCCAATGAGTCCAAAGACTTTCAGGAACATCGGTGTACATGGTCTGGCCTTTGTACCCCTTGATGATCGTTAAAGTATCCACCATCCGCATCATCTCAATCCTGTCGCAACTAATATATGACCGCTCACTCAATAATCTCCCCTCCACCAATCTTTCCGCTAAGGATCTGATGAGCTCCTTTCTCCCAGAACCATGGATATCGCCGGTAAAGATTAGCATCTTGAATTTTGTGTCGGACGGCAAGACATCGTGTATTTGAACTACTTTGTCATCTCGAGCAATCAAGATAATTTCTGGGGGGAATCGTTTACCGACAATGAGATTTCTGGCAGCCGACTGATTGTGACTGCAAGTAATCATCGAACCAGCGTAGTGAATACCGATCCCGCTCTTGAACAGTCCGAACATCTGTACAGCTCTGCAAGATTAAATGGATGCTATGTCCAGTGATACTAATAAAACAATGTTAACACTCACTTTGAATGCACGACGGGATCAATTCCTGTCCCACTGAGGGCCATGCTCTCAAACATCGCAACATATTTTTTATCAAAGTGAATGAGGTCCAATGCGAACTGACGTCTTTCTTCCTCGTACTGCAGAGGTTATCACCGATGGTCACAAGACTTTTCGATGCCCAAGAAAGTGCACAACATACCGTGTCTAAAAGCTTACGGTCTGCCCATTTGCGGATTACATATGTCAATTTCCACGCTAGATCAAAGAAAGGTTAGCGCTGGATATTTATATTTTGTGAATACTTACCCAAATTGTGGGCATCATTCATTCCAGCATTCATTCCCTGGCCTTGGTGATGTTGTCAGCGACTGATAAGATTAGAAGAGGACATTGTCATACCAGCCTTAGGTGAATGGGTATGACATCTGGAGTGGCTATTAGCAGAGAGTTCAGGGACAGTAAACCTATTTCCTACGCATCGCCCGCCAAAAAAACCCTATTCGAGACTGAAAAGTTTTGTGCCACACGTTGGCCGACTAGCCCCAGCCAATTTACTTAGTTTTCAAATTAGGTCATAATCCGCGACACTTACCAACATAAATGGTCCACCAGTGATAACCGTCTTTGGCATTCATATAGTACGGCTCGAAAGCCCTCTTGGCAATCTGAGATATGACATTCAGGATTAAGGTGTGGGACTCAACGTATATTAGGCATACCTCCAGAAGTTCATCGGGATTTACTGCACCAACATTCACTTTTTTAGTCTCTGAGTCTCTGTAGTGAGTAGTTTCATCCAGGGGAATATATAGTCGAACCATATCGTCCTCCCGCGGAACAATCAAGCAGAACCCGGTGCTCGAGTGAACCTGAGAGGTGGTACGGATATCGGGAAAGTTTGTGTCAGGAACGAAGTCTATGACCCCCCAGCATCGGTCTATACACAAGTGAGGTGAGTGCTTCGTGGCAGTGAATTTAGAATCAAAATGGATACCAGTATGATCCCCAATGTTACAAATTCCCAGGGACTTCCGGATGAAGGAGTGAGCGCCTGCAAATCTCCATTTTAGACGTCGTGGGATCGATCGACTCGGGAAGGGATAGGAATACCATCAGCGCCAACCACATATTTCGCATGAACTGTCTCCCTCTTTGCTGGATCACTAGCTGATTGAATCTCCACCTAGGGGATGGTAAGCAAGGTTCCTTGATGCTGCAGTAAGTGATGTACATACCGTCACAGGATAAACATCTGCGTCAATCTGGTCTTCATCTATCGCAATTGAGACTGGAGCGAAAGGCCGTTCGACGGTCGCTCCATACTTAGGCAATTCAGAAGTAAATATGGCTTCGTGTGCTCCTTGATGATTGGTGAGCTAGGAGGTGAAAGGTCAGTATATCTTGTCCACAAGGAAAGTGCCACCAACACACATTGAACGGATAAAGGCCTCGGGGAGCTGTGATATTCGGTATACGACTGACTCGCTGTTTGCATATTCTGTCAGGTTCGAGGTGGACTAGTATAGATGCCGAGGACAGACCTCGATCTTCCCATCTGGTCCTGGATGCCAAATGCTCTGTGGCAATGAGGAACGAATATAAACATTGTGGATTCCTCATGGTGATCAATTCCATACCGTAGTGTTGATCTTATTTCCCTCCTTCAACGCTTTGGCAATAAGGCCGTGACTCTGACATCAGGAAAAGACCTTGAGCATACAGTGAGGAGGAGTTGGACCATCACTTGCCCTCAGTACTTCTAAGATCCGTGGCTGTAGGGCATCGGCATGTCCACGAGATACGGGTGCCTCCCTAAAATAGAAGCAGGTGCGTCAGTTCTCATTTTTTGATAACCAAGAAGATCATACTTTTTGTCTATGATTCTGCAAGACACGTTCGATTTCAGGAGACTGTAAGCCAACATAGAACCAGTGGGTCCTGCACCAACGACGAGGACATCCACAAAGCTAGTTTTTGTTGACATGGTACAGGAGGAAATTCAACTAAGAATGCTGACAGCCCTTGGAATGTAGCGTGCAGGAAGAGGTTTGTGAATCGAGGCTGAGAGTCCCAGGTTATAAGGCACCCAAAACGAGAAATATTCTTTTCACCGCAATAATTTACGGAGATAAATTTTCTCATGAACTGCATATTGCCAAAGTGACAAAATTTACGGGTTTCAAGGTGAAAGGTGACTCAAAGTACCCTTGACCTATTCCTTCACCTTAGATATGATACTGCGGCATGTATGTATGTAGCACACTGTTAGAATGTGACGCTACTCCCTTGTACAAAGGTAGTATTGATGTCGAGCTCGTTGTACTGCAAGTATTAGCCGGTAAGTTCGGATAAAATTTAAATTACAGCTAGTTGTAAAATTCTAGATGCAAAACGGCTTTGAAGTACTTAGAGATCTGTGTTTGTACTTGTAGAGTTGGCTGACAAGGCTGTGGATGACCGACGAGACTGTCAAGAGAGCAACAGTGTTTCCTGAAAAGGCTAGTGCAAAATGAGGCAACCTACCAGCTACAAACACAGAACTCTAAGTAGCTCAAGGCCGTTTTGCGTCTAGAATTTTACAATTAGCTATATGCAACGCCCTGTACCGAACCGAACTTATTATCTAGACTTGTGGTAGCAATTACTGAAATTCAACTGAGGGCGGTGCATGAACAAAAAGTGAATTGCATTAATTGATTGAATCAATATGACCCACCTGTGACCCAACGTTACCCAATGAGGGACCCACTCATTACCGGTTTTCTTTCCCGGGCGGAAAAGACGAAAAAGGGCCTGTTCGGTAACATTCCGTATCTGCGTACGGGTGAGGATTTGACCTAAGTATACATATGCGGTATTTTCTAAGGGACAAATTCGCACCCGTACACGGATCCGGAATGTTACCGAACAGGTCCAAAAATTTTGAGCCAGACAAAGAGATTCAGTGGCGGGCAAAAATGATGACCCAGTGTGACCCAATCTGATCCAATTTTCCGCCAAAATTCGATCGATCGCTCCTGCAAGGCGAGCCGTTAAGGATCTTCATATGTATAGGCGGAATTCCTGCCTCCGAACAGTAAAGTTGACATGGCCTAGAGTTGATTCTGCCTTTAGTTACCCCGAGAAATATATAATCTATTGAATTTTTCTTTATCGCCCACTGCCGCCGGAATAGATACATAATTGAATAATTCCGTGAATAGAGCGTATCAGAAACGCATTAATCCATATCGTAATTGCTAGCCGAGCTCCTTTAAGACATCTGCAGCATGCAACAATTGGAATTTGAAATTTTCAGGCAGTTCTAGATACTCATATCTAGGGAGGCCTCAGGACCCCTCCCTAGATTGCTTTTCGCCCAATTTCTGCATTTTATTTCAAATTTTCTTGATACGCGCGGCGTTGCGTCTTATTTTGGACCAAGCTCCGCGATGTCGGTTCCTCCTCCGAGCTGTGAGCCTGTGACGACTATAACTTTGCTGGAAGCTGAGTATGTATGTCCATGAATACATGGATAAGCTTGAAGAAAGGAAATAGTAATCGCGCACTATAGCCTTTTCAAAATCGGCCATTTGGTCGTTCTAAGTTGACAAACTGTATCGGAGTCCCGCACCAGTGACCATAGACTAGTACTGAGAACTAAAAGTAAGAGAATACTCAGTGCTGGAACAATATTTCTCGTCAGTCTCCTCTGACACTGTATGAGAGTGTCGAGAGGTGTCGGAAAACATAGAGGAAGCTGGATAACAACGGTGTGATATGTCGCGGCATCTGAATGGCAAAGGGCTGAACTTCGCCTTCACAGGCTACTGCCAAAACACCTTACGGGAACGCTAAGGAAATTAATCCTCCAATTAATTCAATTTCATATTCGTTCAAGATTTTGGTAAAATTCTTATCTTGTCAAATAATCCTTACGGGAAGTCATCCGACTTTGATGGTAAGGGGGATTAAGTCAGTGTGTTGGAGTTTGTGTTCGAGCGCAAATTCGGAAGAAAGGACCGGGTTTGTGAGTCGAAGACTCGAAAAGTCGCAATGAAAGCGGCCCGGGGAGGTAGTTTCCAGTGTTCAGAGGACCGACCGACTCCGAGGGACCAGAATTTACCAGCCAAATGATCGGTAACTGCACGACAAGACCACTACATAAGTACTACCGGCGCTCGGTCACGCCTGATTTGTGGTGATCTGTCCCACGACGTTCCGATCTTCTCCAGGCCCCCAAACCTGATCTTCGTGTGCATCTCGACAACGCTATGAGACACCGGAACATGTGCTCTTACATTGCTTGCATGTGCGGGAGTTTGTGGATCTCAGGCACCAGTTCTGGTCGTCAGTAAACATTGGATGACTATCGATGACTTCCCGTAAGAATTATTTGCAGCTCGACCTGCAATTAATGACCCAAGTCTGGGATGCGATCAGCGGAACCAGTGACTCTATTTCCGGCTAGCCGAGGTTTTGCAGCATCTGCAGTCTAGGGAGGCCCCCACCTAGGGCTGGGTCGGAAATACAAATGTCATAATTTCTGACATGTAAATAACCTTACCTACCTTAAGGTAGCGGGAACAACTATTTTAGAAATGGTACAGAATGACTTTTTTTTTTGTCTCAATCACAGGCACTTGAGGGAGAGGCGTCTCCTGCAACTTCTCGGCCTATGCATGTTCGAGTACTCTCAGGCATGCACTGCGTAAAAACATTGGAGCCCAGGCTGCGGTACTCGAATGCCGCTGGCTGATAACATCAGGTTTCGCCCCGCTCACCCAATAAAAGAGCTATGTATAAGGCGGCCCCGAGTACTTGCTTCCCAAGGAAAGTATTTATTTATTCATAGCTTGTGAGTAACAGTATGGATCTGAGATCTTCAGCATTATTCGTGAGAAAGATGCGATTCTGTAGACATCAACCGGTTCTTGTTTCTTTCTGACCGTCACGACAT
>ML180495.1:0-13823 GCA_004369135.1 Dendrothele bispora CBS 962.96 | reverse complement strand
CCGCCCGGTCGGTCGGAGGGTGAACGTACTTTCACATTTTTATTACTATATCCGTTTACAGGCTAATAGGTCGGGTGATGATACGTCGCGTATGCATTATTTTTTGCCAGTCGACCTTTATACGTACTTTAATTTTTAGCAAGTTCGACTAAGATTGTCAGAAAGTGGCCCCATGACAAACGGATGGGTCGTCTACTTACTTCGAATGCGTCAACGTTCGGTTTCAAACAAATCGTCTTTTTGCATCTCCCGTGAGGGCCACTCTCCCTGTGCATATATGTGCATAAATGAACTTCGTTCTGTTCCAACAGAGGAAGCTGCCAGCTGCCGTCAAGTTCTCACGAAAGTTCGGAATGCTACTTGAGTACTTGAGTTTGTAGAGGTTCGTCTCTGGATCCGAATAGAGTCTTCGCCTACAATTTGCTCACTGATACGTACTTAAAGACAATTTTACTGCGGCTGAAGCTACGGACTCTTATTGCGCAGTGGTGGACTTAAGTCATCTGCATACATACGCTAGCAACGGTTATTTCTGTATCTCATCCAATCCTAGCGACGAGTATGTACACAACTCTGATGACGGTGCCACCACCTATTGGAAATATTGTAAGGCTATGTTTGCCTCCAAATCCATTCACGACCTCTGGCTCCACAGTTTCAAGAAATTGGTATAAAAAGCCCAGTGTTGGTGAGCCCTTCTTCACAATAATCCTCTTTCTTTCACTACTAAATCGACTACTCTCTTCTCGAAACCTCTCAGAAATCATAACACTGCCCTTAATTTTGCTAGTTTGCTAACTCGTACTCTTCACCTCTCTTTTGACACTTAATCTCTCCTACTATCTCAAACGACAACTCCTCCCCAGTGGTCATGTTCGCTAAACTTCTTTCCACTGTCACTCTTGTTGTTGCTCTTACGGCTCAAGCCAAGGCAGGGGCATTGATTGCTCCTGCATTGGGTGTGAGCGGAGACGGTTCTTCGAGCGATGTGCAGACACCTGGAGACTCTGGGTGTGGCAACATCGATGTTTCACAGAACCTCGGATCTGCAACTCCAGTTCAAGCCGCTTCTGATGGAACATTCACAGTAACCGCCACCAGTTTCGATAGGTAAATACATTTTCTTTCTCGATGAGACTTAGTTTGACACCCTTTGACTGACTTTTTGTTATCTCTTCGCAGTGGCTCCGATGGCTCTCGCGAGATTCAAGCTGCCACTGTTGATCCTACAGCCAAAGGAACCGGCTTTAGCGATCAATGCACGATTTCTCAGAACGGCGAAGCTGTGAGTTTATTTTCTTATTCTTACTAAACAAAATTCTCTCAAGGTCGGAGCTCTGATCATCATTGATTTTCCTTTTCATAGGCACCTTCTGCAACTGGCTCTCAACAAATTATAGCCAAACTTCCTGACGGTACTCAATGCACCGGCGGTACTGCTGGAAACTTGTGTCTTGTGGTAGGTTTAGTTTCATTATGTGGCTAGACCTTGCTTTGTTAGGCTGACGCCCCGATCAAATCAGTCTTTCCAGACCACCGCAGGATTTGGAAATTGTGTCGTTGTCCAACAAGCGGCCACAAACAATGCAGGTACCACTGGAACCGATGCTGGAGCTAATGCTGGAGCGAACACTGGGGCGAACACTGGATCGAACGCTGGGGCGAGCGATGGAGCCAATGGTGGTGCAGCCAATAACGTCCAGAACGTCCACAGGGCCATCCACCCTCCCAACCCTCCACCAACCCCCCTTCCCCCAGCTCCTACTCCCAAACCCCCGGTTAACCCTCCTAAGAATGGCAAGAGGGCCGTCAACCCACCACCAGCCCCTCTTCCCCCATCTCCAACTCCTAACCCCCCGAACCCTCCGGTGAATCCTCCCAAGAACGGCAAGAGGGATGCCAACCCGCCACCTCCTGCACCTCTTCCCCCAAGCCCAACTCCCAAGAACCCTAACCCTCCGGTGAATCCTCCCAAGAACGGCAAGAGGGATGCAAACCCGCCACCTCCTGCACCTCTTCCCCCAAGCCCGACTCCCAAGAACCCTAATCCTCCGGTGAATCCCCCTAAGAACGGCAAGAGGGATGCCGTCAACCCACCACCGGCACCTCTTCCTCCAAGCCCGACTCCACCCCATCCCCCTGTCAACGCTAATCCTCCCAAGAATGGCAAGAGGGCCGTCAACCCTCCTAACGATGCCAACCCTCCCCCGGCACCTGCTCCTCCGGCTCCCACTCCTAACCCACCGGTCAACCCTCTCAAGAATGGAAGGCCTGGAGTTGTGAGTATTTTATTAATGACTCTCTCAATTCGACTTTGGATTAACCAATATTTTTTGTTCTTTTTGAAGGGTACTCGCGCTCCTCGTGCTCTCCTTGCTGGACTAGCTTGAAATAGTCGTGGCTTAGTTAGTATTCAGGCCACCCCAACCGGATATGAATTTGAATAACATATTTACACAAGTAGTTAGTATTTATGCAGTCGAGAAAGTAGTTTAAGATCAATGTCAGATCCAAGTTGTTGATGATTTTTATTGTTCCTCGTGCATGCTCAGAAGTGATTATTGATATTGAATCTTGCTCAAGGCGGACGATTTCTATAAGATCATTCAACAAGGAAAGTCGCGAAATGCGACACTACCAGCTCTTGAATTCTACGAATGAACACATCCACAGGCGCCAGAAACTATGCCTCTATCTCTTCCTCGTTGAAATGATGACTGATTCCGATCCTCTTGCGTTCTATCTGTGAAACTAGCCATGGTGTACACTTAGTACCATCGGCATTTTAGTGTCATTCTCTAGAGCTTCTGGCACGGTCGACCATGTTTCTTTTCTTGTTCGTTTCTCCGCAAAGGAAAGGATGTTCAGACTCATTTCTGACAAACAGTTGGCATCATCGATGCATTCTGAATATTGTTGCGTTCAAGGCATAAATTCAAAGCACGTAAACCATAAAAGTGCTAAACATTACACTTCAATTTACTTTCTTATTCTAAGGAAGTGAACGGTTTCGCTCACGACATATTCATAATCGATACGTAGATTTACACGCTACTTCAAGGGGTGTCAACACATACAAAAGAACTTGTCATGTCATTAAAATCTCGTGGTTCAGCTTCCTGAACAGTGATTTCGAAGAAATTTGGATAACTGCCAGTTGGGAGCGATATCTTATCGTCGTCGTCGGATGGGTTCATTTGAAGACATCCGAAGTTACTATAAATCAAATGTCAAATGATTATTGTGACCTCTGGACAATCTACACGGTAGTGAAAGATAAAAGACTTACCTGAAAAGTGTGCAGTTCGTTCGCTCTGGGACAACTGCGCTAGAGATCTCTTTGTTCAGGCCAGTCAGACCTCCGACCAGGCTGACGCAATCACTGGCCGGAACATCTACGCAAGTTCCATCGAAATTGACTGCAGTGCAGAGAGTAATCGTTTTATTGATCCCATCCTATTGACCGTTACTTCGTCGTTGAGTATGATGAAAGAAAGTCTGTTGAGCTGCTGTGCTTACCCTCACTCTGGCGTCGGAGAATCTCGAGGGGATTGCATAGGTAGAAAGAAAGAAAGAGAAGAAGGGAACGATGGCTGCAGGATTCACTTTGGAAAGTTTCATGCTTCAGCTTAAGAAAAAAAAAAGAAGGTTTGACCTTTATCAGAATTTTTGTTTTCTGTTCACCTGCCGTTCTAACCGTCAAGTCGATTCAGAATTCTACACCAAAGCGATGACCATTGCAACTGTCTAAGTTCGATCAATGTATGTATATGTCCTTTGACAGAAGGAATTCTACTCGACTGCTGCTACTATGTTTCAATCTCGAAGACGGGTTCTCGAAAACGGGTTCTCGATCCCAGTTTAGTATCAATATAAACAAAGTGAATGTTTGAATGGAAGCAAAAGAATTTTCTTGTGTTCTGGGACCGGTATTATTCTAACCGTCTTCCATCAGAGCCTGTTCCTGGTGCATCTTAGGCAGGCAACCATATGACATCCGCGGCAAACCTGAAGGTCCCCGGAAGTCAGGAATGATCAAAAACTCGATTACCAAAGACATACCAGCAAAAATCTATTCAGGTAGTGACCACACTCTTCACAGTTCCCGGGCTGATATCTCGTCAACCATCGATGCGGATAACAATCGTGACGATCTCGAAGTTGTGCAACCCTTTGTTCAACTCGACGTTGAAAGACATCCGGCCGGGCCTCCCTCGCGTTTTGTCCCACTTCTCTTTCGACACGCGTTGCAGCGGTAGCCAATAATCTCTGTTCCTCCCATTGCGGACAAGTACAGTTCTTCCAACGTGCAGCACACAGGTAACAGAACTCAGTACGACATCGACACGTCATATGATAACATCCAATGTTCAGCTCGACGATCGCATGACACCCTGGACAAGTCTGCCAACCATGTTCGGTAGCGAGGACTTTGACCTGTTGAAGAGCTGTGTTATCGGTACAACTTTCTCCTCGGTGTGCGAGTTGCCTGCAGGACGTGCAGACGGATGTCCAGCACCTGGTACAAGTTACGTGGGAAGTGTGAACGGTCGATGAACCAAGGAACTTTGAACATGTGGGGTTGGGGCAGTAGATTCGTTCTAACGCGTTTGTCCCGAACTCGATCGACTTCTCTTCGAACTGGGTGCGGAGTTGAGGAGACAGAAGTAGTAGGAGACGAGAAACTTGGAGCTCCTTTCGACAACAACGAAGGGGATATAGTGACTCGTCGTTGAGGCACGATGTTACGAGGTCCGAAAGGCAGGATATGCAGTATACGTGTTCGCATGGTGCGCGATAGTATGAGCTGAATGTCAGTGAGAGGAGGTCGCCGCAGATGACACATTCGGCTCTGAAAAGCTGTTAAAAATCATTTGTGTCGTTTATTGAGCGAAGCGCTCACCTTCCTGTTGGAGTTTGTGCTCTAAATACTGGCGTCCCTGGCTCAGAAACATATTCTAGGTCGTCTTCCTCTTCTCTTTCACGCCTTGGGGGTCTAGTATTGAAGATCAATTCTAGGAAAGAGGAACATACGACGTGACACACACCTAGCTTCATTATAAAAATCAGGATCCTCTAAAGCTCTCTGTGCTTCCGATTGCTGTGGTAAAACTTCACCACGAGATAGCGCTTCTGCATACTGATGATCATCAGTCGCTCCCTGCTCTATTAGCCTCATTCTATCCAAAAGTTCTGTGTCCCTCTCCATAGCTTCGTTTATACCCAACGCAAGCTTGAAGTTTCCAAAAATGGCCGAGTACTCCTCCGCTTGAAGCTTCAAAGCCAGCTCGAGGTCATCACCTGCTACTTGATCATCATTGTCGAAGTCATCGATACCCTTGGCACGAGAACGACTGATCGCGTCAATGTCGCCGAGATGAAGTTGTGCAATAAGCATAGAACTGGCGGCATCCATAGCTGATTAGAAGGGATCAAGTTCCTGGAAAGTGAGGTTACTCAAGGAACCTCAACTGCAGAAGGCTTCTATTAGGCGCTGAAAAACTTTCGGCATCTCCCGGCGCAAAGTATGTAAGGTTAAGGGTATCTAATTTCTAGATGTTTTATACTTGCTCCTCTAGCCACTTCCACAGTTCTACCACTTGAGCCGGATCTCTTGAGGCAATACTTTCCCCCTTTTTAGGTACCGATGATCTTAAATTCCATTTTCATCTCCAAACTCAAAATGAGAAGATTAGATCTTGTCAAATTTAGCACCTTCAGGTGATGACCGTGATGACCCCGCCCTTACCTATGTAAGGATTCCCACTGGAACGGGATAGAAGATCAATCTCTGCAGGACAAGATGATAACGTCGACGATTGAAACTGGGAAAAATTTTCAAGTTGAAATAAATCGTATTTATCGTCAAAAACATCCCAATTTTGGGAGTGGTCCGCTGCAGATTTGTCGATAAATTACTTGGCTTCAGAGATACAGATGCGTTGAATCAGGTATAGAAATCACCTAATTCTGAATTCGAAGGTTGACTCGATAATCGTTGACGAACCCCAACTGAAAAAACTCGTGCTGACGAAACAAAGTGAAGGAATCGATGGCAAAGAGCGTCCTGTTCAAATCACGCCTGAATTTTTTGGGGCTTTGACGGTTTAGTACGCGTTACGGCTCATAGGAAGCAATGTGGGACAACAACTGAAATCTCTAATTGCTCGAGAAATATTATGTAGTTACTCGACGATATGCCCATGTTCGACCGAAAACCCAAAAAATCACAACATAAAAACCCTTTGAAAAAAATTGCCTCAAGATGTTTACTCTTAAATATATCATATCCTGTTGTTCCCAGTCACATATGCGGCCATTCTCTACAGGTAACCACAATCAGAACCCGTTATTGAAATTAAGATAAGATGTAAAGTCCCCACTTACCTGATCAAAGAGGAGAGCAAATGAACGAGCTCGTCTTATCGTCAAAGTTCAAGGGTCCATTGATCCCAGAAACTGACTTAAGAGAGGGATAGCTTCCACCGACCAATCCAACCTCGTCCTGGTCACTGTTTGCGGGGTCAGAAGTGGTACAACCGAATGCACTGTCAAATCAAAACGCGGATGTTAGAACATTCAACAGATCAGAATATAGTCTTTAGCATATTGTTTAGAAAGACATTAAAAAACTGACTCGAAGAAGGTACAGATGAATCCGGCAGGAATAACAGCGCTGCTTAATTCGTCGTTGAGAGTAGTCAGACCACCGACGAGGTTAGTGCAACTGTCGGATACCACGGCGGGTCTGACACAGATGCCTGCAAATTGAGCTGCAGTGCAGAGGGTTATGGTTGGGCTAGCATTCTACGATCGATATTGTGACATCGTCAGTGACTGTTTCTTAAACATCTAGCGTAAAAGATGAAAAGGAATGCAACTTACCACAGCCCTTTCAACAGCGTTGATGGGAGATGCCATGACGCTGAGAGCGGTAGTAAGAGCGACGAGGAGAGAAGCTTTGGCGAACATTTTTTTGGTGTTGAATTTCGTACTAGAGATTGAAGTCAAGGTGGGAGTTAGCCGCTGAAGTCGAAAAATCGAGCTGAGGAAAATCAGAGCAACCACCTAGCTTTTATACGTATCCCTCTTGAGTAGAATACGTCGACTCCTAGTAATTCCATAGTTCGATTATTCACGGCCAGCCTAACAAGCTGGCAGGGGTACGCCGTTCAACCTTGTTATTCCAAGGAACATAAAGTTTTCTGTCATCATTGGACCGTGACGTCGGTTCTTCGTTTTCAACCGGTGGCTTTGTACACTTTTTACACAGAGTTTTTGACGCGCCCTAAAGTGCTCACATTGCCATCGATCGTGATGCATCATGCGCGACAGTCCTACCTCCGACGACCATCGCAATAGTACATAATTACCGTATTTAACATCCCCGCGCCACGTAAACGGAGGTTCATTAAAGTGTACCTCGGGCTTCCATTACGGACCTCAGACTTACGCGTCAAATGAAATATCAAATGAGGGCATCATGACCGAGGACGGTGAACACTGGCTGATTTCAGTTTTCAATTCCAAGTATATGCGATCAAGCATCAGTGTTTACCGGTTCCCCACATGGGGAAGGGGAGTGGGGGAGGCTACAGTGAAATGATAGAGGATGGGACCCTACTGGCACATCTGCTTCATTTTCTCCTTACTTCACCTGTTCCATAGCTAGCCGCTATGTGCTACGGTCAAAGTGGCACGTTCAACTTTGTTATTCTAACGGACATATCTTCTGTCATGGACATATTCTCGTTACAATGGTGCCTTGTACAATTTCTACGTGTTTTCTAACGCTCAAACGCTCGCTCGGTGTCATCGCTGTCGATGTGATAGAGGAACGGGGGTTCTCCGTCCGATGTCCTGCGTAAGTACTATCGTATTCAACACTGCATATACCACAACAATCGTGCCTAAAACTTCCATTCCGAATCAACTTCACGTCAAAAACTTGAACAAATTCGATTCCCCGACTCCGACAATAGGAGGAGAGTCGGGACTGAGCCCGGTTCCACTTCCGTTGAGGTTTAGGAAGTTTTTTCACATCGGGGAACTATCAGAAGAGAGGAATCTTCATAGCGCCACCACTGTGACGTTATAATCAATTGCTAGATTGTATTCAACTAAACTTTTACCGTGTCGGAAGACTCCGAGGAACACCTTTGTTTGAGGTTTAAGGGTATACTTGAAGCTCACACTCCAACTGTAAACTGCTGTCTCAAACCACCATGGCGGAATCACTGTTCGAATGGACTACCGCAACTTGCCAAGTACGAGGCCTGACCCATGTTACCTGGAAGTCGTGTACGATTGATTGGTAATGAAGTTCTTGACAAGCAAGACCACATCGGTGACTGACCGAGGCGGTTACGAGGCCGACCGAAGGGAAGGACTCGTCCTTACTCAACCCAGTCATTTAGATCAGGGTTGGGCCCATTGTGACATTCTGATCTCTTAACCGGTCTCGTACATACCGCGCAAAAGCGATGGCCCTCTTCTTCATAAAGACGATTCCTCCTTTCAGTTGGCTTCGTAAAGACAGTACAAATACATCAAAAGAAGAGCCGAGGATAATGGAGACCTCTCTCCTGCGATATCTTTCCAATGTAATAGATGTCTACCTTAGCTGTGTCTGTTAATGAGGCCAAGAATATGTACGAAACATATCTAAGCTCGAGCAAAAAGGGAGTGGAAAGCTTGCATGAGCTCTTTTTAAAGAAATAAAACACATAAATCTTTTCTTTGGCGTACAATAAGATATCATATATCAGGATACATCGGAGTGAACAAGTACTTCCTCCATTATTTCATCTCGTGCTTGCTGAATTACAGTTTCCGCTTCTTCAAATCGTATCACTGCATTTATTTGAAATGGTGGTGGATGTCTTTAGTGACATAAAATAAAAATGAGAAATACAATAATTGTAGATGTGTAACCAGTTTACTTACAAGGTGATTCCGAGTCCATCCGACCTTTCAGCATCAACATCAGGCTTCATGGGATTTCCATTATCATCTTTGGCAGGTTCCAATCGCATACCCCACAATATCATCGCCATTTGAACAAACAGTCCGTTGTTAGCGAAGTGACGCCCCACGCAAATTCTATGGACATTTATCAGTGTAGGTATGCAGTGCTCCAATACCATCTTATTCTGAAGCTATACAAAAACTGACCTTTGACCAAAGCCATAAGTAACATGTCCCTCATGTCTTTCGTCTTTCAGGCAGCCGTTCTCGTCAAGATACCGTTCCGGATGAAATTCGTCTGCGTCTGAGCCATATACTTCGGGATCACGATTAATTGACCTTCACGTAGACTCCATATTAATACACCGAGTCGGTAGGCTAGCCTCATACGTACCATACACAAGGAATACAGATTGTTCCTTTACGTATCAAATATCCTTCATAGTAATTGTCCTGTAAGGATTATGCTTGTATCTCTTCCAGTCTAAAAGAAAACGAAATACAAACTTGAACCGGAACATGAGGGACTCCCATTGGTACCGCAGGCTTCCATCTTAGTACCTGGTGTGAGGTCAGTAGAATCAAGTCACCGTTCATTGAGATATTAGAACAATGTATTACCTCTTTAACAAGAGCTTGGATATAGGGTAAGTGCTTGATATCGGCAAAAGATGGAAGCCTAGAATGGCCAACAACTCTGTCCAATTCTTCATGAGCACGTGCTTGGACTTGGGGGAACTGGATCATGCTGAATATAAACCAAGCCATTGTTGTTGATGTCTGTATTTACTACATCAAGCAATGTAAGCATATTTTGGCAAATTGAGGACTGTTACCGTTTCATGGCCAGCACCACTATACATCACGATAAGCATGAACCTTAATTGTGATCTGATATCCATATGCATAAGACATACTAAAGCGACCCAGCTAGCCAAGCACAGTCTGTGTCAGACATTCCATGTTCTTTCTGATTTTCTGTCAGGGTTACACAGAAACTAGGTCTCTGTTCATTTCCTGTTACCTACTAACCTAATCAGCCTGGTCTGGCTCCAATAGGGGAGGCAAAACATCGAAGACAACATAACTGACCGTCTTGTCTTTAATTCCCAAAAACATATCTTCAAATTTTGAAGTGAATATTTTGTAGTTCTCTTCCGCATCTCGTTTCCACTTTGCCATCCATCGAGGTAAGTGCTCCAAGAAAGGAAGCATGTCAACCAAGTGACTACCAGGCGCTGCAATTTTGTTTATGCATTCAAGGTGATCATTCATGAACCCGATAGTAGGATCATTAAGCTTAAGAGAAGGCAAGTCATATACTATGGACAAGGAAGTCGAAGCTGAGGTCCTGATGTTCAAAAGTTTAGCCTGTCTAATGAGCTAGCTATTTTTTTTTGGCTGCAGACGTACCTCTCGATTTGAGAGAACCAAGTGTGGGGTTGTTTCATTACTCCGTGTACTAATAGAATACTCTCACTGGCTTGGGTATGATGATAATTGCTCGAGATTTTGGCGCCTAAAGCGTGCTCACTAGCACGCCGCAGTTTACGCCATCTAATCATAAATGTAGGTGGTTAACCTATGGACTAGCAACTGTCAAATTATAATCACCGTTCTGTAGAACGCATAAAACCTATGTTTGAATTTCCGGTGGTTTTCTCCAAGACAATCAATCGATGACGATCAATGTAATTAGACCCTCGACGGTCAAGCAAATCTTCTGCTACTTTTTTAGAGTTGAGGATAACCATTGGTTGGCCAGCTATGTTGAGATATGTTATTGGACCTGAAATTATCATTTACTCAGGCTCATGAGTGAAAATAAAGTTAAGGATTAGCAGCACACACCATATAATTTCTTCCATTTTACAAACGTATGCCACGACTCCAGTTGAAAAAGGTTACCAAGAATGGGAAGCCCACGGGGTCCTGGAGGATAGCGGCCAGTTCTGGCTCTTCTGAAGTAGTAAAACACAAAGAAAAGCAAAAGAGCGAGTGCCAGGTTCTCCCAATGCATTTTCTTGACGGTGGGAGACGGTAAAGGTTCTGCGTTAAATTAAATCATTCTACGTTCTTATATCTGAGGGAAGTGACTCGGAGGCTTTAGCGAGGTGTAAAACAATAACTTCTTCTGTACTAGCATGGCATTCCAGTAGGTCATGAGGTTGGTTATTATTCTTAAACTTAAACTTCTATCAACACTATCGCTGAGTATTATTTTACATGTTTGCAGTTCAAGTCCTTAACATTTTTAAGTGACTAAGATTTTATCATTCCAACACCATACGCATGAATTCATAATCCTTTTCTAGACCGCATCTGCAACAGGAAAAATGGCCTTCAGTTTGAGCTTAGAAACGCTTTGTTTTTAAATAGACCGCATTCGCAAAGAGAATTCTGAAAGCTCCAACAATATGAAACCCATTCTCAGTAAAGTTTAAAAAGTGGCCAGATTTGCGAATGCGGTCTAATTAGAAATGACCCGTTTGTAGCTTAGACGTTTCTTGTTCCACTCATGCTCCAACAGAAAAAAAATCGGTCTGGCAATGACAGAATAATTCTCCACCTTGCCCCATTTTCATTTTCGCTGTCATTCTTCCCGTTGCAGTCACTGCGGTTATGATTACTTAGGCACAGAACATATGTATATATTTACAAGAGTTATTGTATTTGCATCATTAGGACATCATATGGACAATTTATATCACTGCAGGAAAAGGAAATTAATCTGGGAAATTGAAATGAGGCATCTGAACATCTAAGTAAGGAAATGTGCACAAAAAAAACAGTTCTTTCCGTTCATCATCCTGGAGCTCAACTGAATTTCCAAAATTCTTGTTGAAAGCTCAACAGTATGAAAGGAGGAATTTACGACTTCTCGCCACCTCGGTCACCGAGGTGGTCTTGTTTGTCATTACTCCGTCACCAATGTGGTCATGTTTGGATCAGAAGCCTCTGACTTCCCCCGATCCGGTAACAGCTGGTCCCCGGATGGGCCTCGTACTTGCCACGCCTGCGGTGGTCCACTTGACTTCATGAATAGTAATGGAAGAACGTACCAGTTTACTCTGGCAAGCGAAGCCCAAAACTTTCAATCTTTCGACGGGGGGAATCCCTCCGACTCCCTTTATATAAGTTTATAAACGAGTTGAAATCCGATCGAGTGGATCGCTACATGTATGACCATCTGATCATGAGGAAGTTTTGACAATACGTTTTACCCGATTACGAATTTTCGGGTAGTGGAGATGAGAGTAGAGAGAGGGGGGGAAGTTTCGTTAAAAAGAAAAGCAAAGGCCAGCTGGTCGTAATGTGTGTTTTGCCTTTTTACCTAGTACTTAGTACGTTTGTCCCGAACTGAAAATTATATCCTCGCATGGACAATCCTCGAGTTCGGGCAACATTGTGACACTGCTTTATGATCGTATGCAAAAACATTGAAATGTATTATCTTCTTCAAATTGTTTTATTTTCTTCGAAAGTAAGTACCTCCAAGACAAGAAACATCCTTGATCATTTCTTATCTATAAACGAGACTTCCACCACTTTCTCCATCACCGTGTTAACCATATCCTGCACTTCTACCTTTATACCCTCAAACAAAAGTAGTCCATTCACTTTTCCATTCAACGTGCCTTCCAGAACATCTCCATCTATGAATATGTGCTCATGAGCCTGGATATATGCAGGCCAAACAACTTTCTCCCAGTAATGAGGGGGATCATGCCAGACTTCTCCCTCTTGTTACTCGGGCGATGAGCTGAAATGAGAGCTTGTTGAAAAATTAAGAAGGGCTCACCAGGTGTAACGTAAGGTCGTGCTTCACGTCTAGCCTTGACAACATCCTCAGGCGTACGAATGAACACCCGAACATCGAGGTCGGAGATGATACGCTACAATGAAAATTCCTTTGTAAGTTTTACACCACATAGAAAGCGATATTAAAATTCTTTCACCTCGTCCCAGTACATCAAAAATCCATCGATTATAGCCCAGACTACCTTTTCACCATGTTTCGCTAAATGTTCGGACACGAGTTTCTCACTACGCGTCTTCCAGTTGTTGATGATCTCGTCCTCAACGGCTACACTTGCAGTAGTGTTGAGATGATCATAGGATTGATGATCTGTCGGAAGTATTCCTGTTCTTTTAAGATCTGACAAGAAGGCTGCCATACGATCCCAGTCAATAGCTCCAGGAGCACTGTCCCAATCGGCGACACCTAGCTCAGGATGCATAGGGAGCGACTCGGCGGGCTATAAGTACAGAATTAATTAATAATGCAGCACGAAAAAGCAAGCCTGAGGTACACACTGGTACAAAGTCCTAGCGATAACGCATAAGTAAAGGAATGTTAGTTGGGTCGAAGCCATTGACAGATAGAAAAAAAAGGTTATTATTGACCTACATCCTGATGAATGATAAAACTGTTTGGAAGACAGCTTCGTAGATGCTTGGCTAAAGTTGTTTTCCCCGAAGATGTTGCCCCACTTATCAAGAAAAAAAGTCAGTGTGTCAGTTCGAGCAGCTTCTACACCACCCCATCCAGCGTGTTGTAGCTATACATACCCTATACCAATCGCAATCACTTTCACTGGTGTGGAATCATCTGTATTCATCTCTGTTGCAAGTCCTATTTTCGCAGTGGGTTTGGAAGGGATCAAATCTCGAGCTCTAGTTAATGATGATGACCGTATCTTTTAAGAAGCTGAAACGGGTGAGAAAGATTTTCCATGATGGGATACTTGACAGTTGGCACAGGCTAACCAAAAAGAGAAATGCGTCGACGACAGCAATTATGAGGCCGACCGAATAGCTGCTCATATCCATCTGACACTGGCAGACGTCTTGCA
>ML180494.1:0-12744 GCA_004369135.1 Dendrothele bispora CBS 962.96 | reverse complement strand
TGGACAAGACAGCCATTTTGCGAGTTGCACTGTTCTTTTCAAATGACTGTGCAGAAGTGGTAGTTGAAAGGATAGGGGTGCGTTGTGTCATGGATGTGCAGGGGTTAACTGAAAGAAATTGCGCATTTCACCCTTCTTTAATATAAAAGGTAGCCCCAGCTGCGGAAGGAAATGTTGGGGGACCCGTAACGACCTTAAGGTGAAGTGTAGTTACAACGGCGGTCGTCATTGACCTCCGCGTTGGCCTTATCCTCACAGAGGGAAGTTACTGTCGAGCTTTTGTACTAAGAGATCGTATAGCAGTCAATTCCGACACACTTACAAATAACTTTCTATTTGAGTGATAAGGAAGGTTCTATGTTTGTTTGACGGCCTGTTGACTGATGCAGGCATGTCTGATGGGATAAAAAGTCCTAGCTAAGTTTGGCGAGGAGCTCGTACTATGGACAGCCTTTAGGTGCGTACCACGACTATGCTCCCCTCTACTCATGGTCATTGCGAGGAAACAATGAGAACTTAAGGGTAAAAGGATGTTTAGGCTCCAGACGATGTCTACCTGACTGAGCGCCTTTCCGCCTAGGTTGTGTTCAATTCACTAACCTGAACATATGGAGTTCTTCCTATCTGAGTGTAAGGTTGTAATTGTCTTCCTCTATCGAGGTTGAGAAAGTGTGGAAACCTTTCTTTAAAGAGCTTAAACCAGCCTTGTCAGCAAACCTGCCCCACTCTAAGGTAGCGTCTGAAACAGAGCCTATCGAGTATTTCCAAAGGGAGCTGCTCCTTAAGGGGTCATCGTACCAGCTACGCTGGTTATAGCGGATGGATTTTAGTTTCAGTCGCCGAACCTCGCGTGCGCTGTTTCTTTTTAACTTCATTTAAATGGGACTAAAGGAATAACTGTAGCTATAACCAGGTAAATAACAAGCAGTGAACTTCCTCCTCTAGCTACTTAAACGCGCTCAGAACTACCGGTTTTCGCTTGTATTACTGAAACTCTCCTTACGCAACGTCAAGCTGACGTCCTCGGACATTGCAGCAATACATAACCATGCCTCATTGGCACCATGCATGAATCTACCTCGATACTCTGGGGGTATTTCCACGTTAGCTATTTCCACGTGAACTATCAGATGCCTCGGGCCAGTAACTATTTGAGGAGGAGGAGGGGGAGGGCCTAGAAAGTTAGAGCAACTACAGAAGCTCAAGTACACTTATGTTTCTTCGCTGCGTCCACGAACACAAGCTGCTACAGGTGAATGTTTGAGACCATTTACTCTAGATCCGTACACTCAATCCGTGAAGACCTTAAGCTTAGTTTCGAAGCGAGTTCGAGGCACGAATAATCTTCCTGGACTCAATGTCCAGATGGACGCTAGTTCACTCGCACGTTTTGCGCACATGTGGAGCAAGGGCCTTCTTAGAACTGTTTCTCTCTGTACGAGGCTCAAAGCACGGAAAGAGTCATAGCTAACATTAGGGTTGGTAGAGATGCGAGTTAAGAGAGCAAGTTCAGAATTTATAAATTTAGAAAAGAGGAGGTAAGCAGGCAAGGAGACTCTGTTTAATGAGGGACCATGCAACTAGATCTCGCCGTAATATACCTAAATATGACTAGAGGGACAATAAAGGAAACGCTTTGAATGGGAGGAAGCATTAAGTGTATGTCACTACAAGGAGTTCGTTGTTTTACATTGCCAGGTGTGGCAGAGGCTTAACGAGACCATAGATGTTGCCACCCATCTTGTCGAACTCATGTATGTATAGGGCGACGAATTAGGGCTAAAGCCAGTTTTAAAGATCAGGAAGTTCTTGGTCCACTACGTGTAGTAAGCTCGATGAATGACTCTGGACTGTGACTGATGTTTGGCTGCACATAGAGAGTCTTCAAGTTGACTATCACGACTTAGACGGAGCATACGACAACAACAACAGACAGCGACCATAAAACGTATGATTGCAGATAAGGAGTGACGAGTCTTCAAGTAGACTATCGGGGCTCAGACGGAGCATACGATAAAGACGGCAGCGACTATTCATGAGACATATGACTGCATTTAAGGAGTCTTCAGGTAGGCTATCAGGATTCAGACGGAGCATACGATAACGACAACAAGATAGCGACTATGTGGGGGTTAAAAGACAGTGTCTTGCTGACAGCGTTTTTCGAGAGTAGTGTGTCTAAACTCCATTCAACGGCACTAAGTTCAAATATGAGAACCAACACATGCATAAGTTGTCAGGGCTCTCAAAGGGCTGACATTAAAGCCTCCCACTAAACAACGTCATACAGGATAGTACGCATTAGTAAAATGTTTTACGACATTGTCAAGTTATCTGGGCCAGGAGGTGGCCAGTAGAGATAGCTAGCCACTCAATAAACCGGAATCCACTAGAAACTGTTATCTTAGTGCAGGCCAGATCAGGTTGAGGAAGGTATAAGCGAGAACAATAGCCGTAGTTGCTCATAGAACTAGAACCGTATTTCTTAGAGTTACCCCGACACCGGCTGCGTCTGAGGTAAGCTCTAAAGAATCAGGTTCTGGAGCCGCATGGTGTTCTTGTTTAGTTCCTAGAAGCATTGCTTCTTCGTTGGCCTTAACGCTAACTTTGACTTTAAGCCTTGGACAGTTTGTTAGGGCGGTAGCTCGTTCTATCACGATAGGACTAGAAAATACGCCCGGTACCACGCGTCTACGGACGAGGACGCTTAACCGGTTGTTCTCTACCCTTCTAAGTCTACGAACAGGGCGTGCTGAAACGAGAGCTACCGAGCCTAATACTGGCTCCGGTTCCACATGAACTACATTTTGAAACAAGGGAAGAACTTCTTGAACGTAGCTTTTTTCCCTTATTATAACACTCACTAACTAGAGTAATATAAAGTGACAATGTTAAACTTGTAGTTTAAGTCTGAACGTATAAACTAAGGACAGTAAGCCCTAGACCATGTGCGCCACTGCTTTTCTTAGGATCGAAACGCCAAGCATCATAGCTAGAAGGAGGTGTAATATGATATGGTAGCAGTTACAAAAGGAGTTTAAGAAAGAGGCTCAGCAGGTCTCGTAGAAGGTAGCGGTTTCCAAGTCTTTTAATACCTAACAACAGGGTACAAGAGGACTCGCGCACGAATGGGCTTGTCCTTAGGTTCCTTTATGTCCCGAGACCATATAAGTGGTCACGAAACAACTGGAATAATGCCCTTATGCCTCAACTATTTGAGTGAATATTTCTTCACTATCGAGTAGAAGGTCAGGAAGGAGACATTCGTAACTTCTTCGAAATTTATACAGAAAGCGATTGCGACGGCATCTGTCTTAGGGGTCACACTCCCGCAGTTAGTCGTGGCATAGGAGAAGTTGAGATTTCAGGAGTCAGGTTTTGCGCTTAACGTAGGGCACGTGGCATCGTAAGTTTTTGGACTAGTAAAACACGAAGTTCGTCCTCTTCGTGTACCTTAGCGGTAACCCCGGCTCAAGCTATAAATACGTCTGTCGATTAGGCTTGAAGAAGCAAACCCCCCATGGAATGAGCTCGATGATGAAGGAGAAGAACTGGATTTCTGTATCGATAGTGGAGAGCCTGTCGTACGTCCAAAAATTGTTCGTTGATTGTGTCGGATATTTGACTAATTTCACAGGAATGAGCGACGATTTGATGTTTCTAGAGGATTAAGAACATTAGCAAGGGGAAGCGGAGTAATGTTACGAAGAATTAACCATAGGTAGTACATGTATAATCATAAGTTGACTGATAACGGGTCTACATGAACCTCTAGATCAGGCGACTGATGGAGGAAGGAGGACTGAAGGTGCCCCTAGCAGCTCAACAAAGCATCGGAGGGTTTCGGCGTCGAAGCCAATTGATTCAGACTGTCCATGAACATTGGAGTTAACAGAAAAAGAGAAGACCACCGGGAAATGGTCGCCATTATTCATTACTCCCCGTCTGTACGCGGGTCAATTTCAACCCTGTTGTTTATAAAAGTCACCAGAAATATTCTCACCATAACCAT
This sequence comes from Dendrothele bispora CBS 962.96, assembly GCA_004369135.1. Taxonomy (NCBI): domain Eukaryota; kingdom Fungi; phylum Basidiomycota; class Agaricomycetes; order Agaricales; genus Dendrothele; species Dendrothele bispora. The sequence goes on along the minus strand of ML180494.1, from coordinate 8,732 downwards.
TGATGATCGATGAGGACGTGTTTTCAACAATACTTCCATTCCTCATTGCGTTCGTCCTAAATTACGACCAGTACTACTGGCAAAAAAAGCAGTTCCAAAGAAAAAGCTCGAAACTATTTACTGTGGTGATCCCCCCTTGCGTAGATAGCGCCTTCCTGGCACCGTTCCAAACTTCCAATATCTTTATATTCTTGACATTTCCCCCGTTCGGTTGCGGTGAGCAGCACTGTAGAGGGAGAACTTGGATGAACAATGATGATCAAGAAGAGGAGTCAATGGGAGAAGCGTCAATGGGAGAAGCTAGAATAAATAGCATTAACAAATGCCAGGATTAAGGGAAAAGAAAAGTATATACAAGGGAGAGACTTACTGAGTACTTATTGCAATGGATTCCCCCCCGGTCAGGAGAAGTTTGTCCAGGTTGAACAGGTGGAAGAAATCAAAGGGAAGAACAAGCATCTGAGGTGGTACATATGCCAGAATGAGATTGATTTTACCCGCCGAGACTGAAAGATTGATTGTATTTGCATTGACTTAGCTACGATGGCAGAGGTACTACGGGTGTGTCATATATTCATTCGGAATCATTCCTTTGACTTATCTTGCTACATAATCACTTTTGTACATAATTGACTTTGCGTATCTACTCTCTTATCCTGCCTCATTCATCGGTTAGGGTTTTGAAGCAATGATAGACGACTTTAAGTTGGATTATATACCGACATGCACAAATGTGGACCAACGCTCTACTGGGACACCTGCGTTCCTCATGGATTCAACTGCTTTATGAAGAGCAATAGCCGCATCACTCTGCTTAATGTTCTGTGGTCCATTGCGTAGCATGTACCTGTAGAAGTCGCGAGCGAGCACTGGACCATCACAATCTGACATAGCCCACAGAGTCCCTACGATGGAACGAAAGCCAGAGAATTGCACAGCAGCTGCGAGACTGATTCCTTCATCCGGATTACCCTCCACATCTCCTCGCATCGTGTGGCAAGCAGCTAAAAAGCCAAATTCTGCGCTGGGAAGGTTGCTTCGCAATATCTGACGAAGAGAGAGATTGCCGTTATGAAGTTTGAAGTAAGACTCAAATGGTCTTGTGGCATCCAGTCCGCCATGGCAAGCAAAATGGACCCATTTGTATTGCTTGAGCTGCGATAAAACGAGATCTGGGGTTGCTTCGGCGTTATCGTAAGAACTGATGCTGGTCGAGAAGAGTTCTTGAAGAATGGATAGCTCTTTGCGAACCTAGGACAACTCAAGCTCAGTCTCCTGTTCAGGATTAGAGAAGATGAGAGGACAATTCACCTGGGGAAGGGAATCAGATTGACCAATGACAAGGAGATGGGTAGATAAAATGCTTGGCTCCGGCACCATTGTCTTTCGCGCTTGAACAAGTGAAGACAATGTGTGGGTATACGAAGATATGAAGAGGTCACATAGGTTCTCTTTTCCTGCAACATAAGGCCCTGCAGCATGGATAGGAAGTTGAATGAGTGCTCCTGTCGGACACCACCATATGCGAGATTGTTTCTCGATCTGAAACTTCTTTAATTCAACAACTACCGGAACACAAATTTTCTGCCACAATATTCGTAGTATGTTCGTCATCTCTTCTTGAATCGGGTATATTGGGCGACTAGCACGGGACTCAGCCATATCGAGACGAACGTTTTTGATCTTTAACAAATTGACGCAAAGCTTTGAAACGATTTCTGGCAGGTCCTTGTCCAATGGTACCAACATGGGAGAGCCAGTGTCTCTAATGATCAGTGCATCTGAACGATAACGGCTGAGACTGATCATAATAACTGGGCCATCAACTGCAGCGCCTCTGAGGAAGGAGAACGGGACAGGAGAGAGGAAGGCAGAGAGATTAGGTCTTCTTCGCATATCAGTGGTAACTTCATTCCACGTGTTTACGAGCTGACGATGAGGGGCGGAGTCACGCTCCCACCTTGTATTGACACTCGATAACGAAATGGGCCCAAAGGTTTCGTCCAGAGTAGATGTGGTGATATCCTCCAGCTGCGAGCCAATACCTTTCAAAAAGGAACGATAACTATTCATCTCTTTGTGACTGGATTGATTGAGGGACCGCACCTCCAAAGAGGCTGTCATTTCGCTCTCCGATTCCATCCGTTCAGCTCTTGGACCAGTCCGGTTAATAAACTCCTCCTCCTCCTCCTCCATCTCCGAGTCTGAGAGGTCCTCACCGATCGACACCTCGTTGGTACTGAATTCTGGCAGGCTACTGGAACCGTTCTCTGGAGGTGTCGTAAATTGATTGAAGGGGTCCCTATAAGTTCGTAACTTGGACCATAATTGACCCCTTCCCCGTTCCAGCATCTCCACAGCGACCTCTAGGTCACCCTCCTGAATTGCAAAAGAAGCAGCATGTGAAGACAACTCCCTCGCTGCATCGCTAGTAAAGACTTTGTACTGTGATTCCACGGTGGGTCTCATTGCGATACGTTTTTCGGAAAGTAGCAATGCCTGAGAATAGGCATGAGAGGTTGATGAATGATGGAATTCACGTGCAAGGCGTGCCCAGGTCAAAGCTGCTCTGAAGCCCTGGTTAATACTTCCCCCTTGGAAGCAATTGGTATATATCGAAAAAGCGAGATCCAAGTCATGCTGCATGATGTATATCCGAGCCAGGATGAATAGAAATTCGACAGAAATGACAGGTCCAACAGCACCAGACGATGAATAGATCGATAATATGAATAATGTTTCTCGCGTTTGTTCCTGAAGCTGCTTGCTCCACTCCAATAGCTCCTCATGCGTTTCAACTCCGGTGTCGAAAGTCTTCAAAGCTCCTCCTAGGGCGTGAGGTCGGTCGGGATTACCAGGCGAACAAAGAATGACAGCTTCACAACAGATCTCAGCAGCCTCCTCAAACGTCTTCGCTGTACCAAGTTGACCAATGCGATTTTGTATCGATAAAATGAAATCCTCGGAGTTTTTTGGGATATAGGTAATTTCATGAGCACCACGATGTAAAAGGGTTTTATGGTGAGTAGTCATAGCCTCGATGAGATTGGCACAGTCCCCTGTATATCCAAAGCGAACCAGAAGACACCAAACGAACTTGATTTCAATTTCGTAATAGTGAAAATACGACGGTTGACTGCTGTTTAAAGATTTACGATAAAGGTCGACTGCTTCATTAAGGTCTTCAATATTGTTGAGTTGGTCAAAACGTAGCATCAAGCTGGCCGCAAGATTGCTGAGGCAAAGAGGGTGATGATCGTGGCCGGAGGGAAAGAGCACGAGTGCATCCCGGTGAAGCGAGACTACCATATCTAGGTCATGCGACCGACCAACCTCTAGGAAGCGCTTTGCAAGATCAATAGTCGCAGATTTATAAGCTCCTAAAGTCGAGATGCTAAGAGCTAGTGTTTGACAAAAACTCGTCACGGTCTCACTGATATTCTCCATACGGCTGTGCTCTAGAAGACAACCCATCAGAGCACCAATAGTACTGGGAAGATGTATCCCCTGTCTGGGCCCAGCGAATGTATGTGGTGAAAGGCAACTGAGCTCTTCAAGAGCTTTGCTATATAGCTGAAGAGCATCCTCGAAGGTTTCTGCATTGGAAAGCTTTTCCTGAAGAATATTCCCACCCTCAGAGAGACTTTCGAGGAATGTTGCATGGGCACGGGCTGCCTGATCATTCGGAACCAGTGCAATCGTCTCTAGGTGAAGCAAGATAGACTCTTGGAGGTCTTGCGTCCGTCCAAGTACTTTGTAACGCGTCATGATTCGAATGGCAAGTACGAGCAGGACCTTGAAACGTTCAGGATAATTACTCGGACAGATATCGCGAGCTCTGCGGTGGAACGTGATGGAGTCGTCTAAGTCATCCCACCTCTCCGATAAATCAAAACGAGATGAGAGGTCAAGCGCAAGATCATTGGTGAACATGAAACGTTCCATGGGCTGAAGTGAGGAGATGGTGATTGTTGTCCGGCCTAGGTCTATTAATTCCTCCAAATCTTCACGCTCATGAAACTGTCCAAAGCGGACCCTGAGGAGACGAATGAGGCTACAAAGGATGTGTGTATGGGCTCCAAGAGGGTGTCCTTCCGGACTGAGGGTAAGAGCATCGTATGACACTGTGATTGCATCGTCGAGATCCTCTTGGAGATGAAGGAGATTGAAGCGAAGCTCCAAATCGGCCGCTAAACCAACCAGACACCCGATGTGGGGAGTGACCTGGCCGGGTGGAAGGCTGGCAAATGTCAGCCAGAAGCACTCGACAATTCGGTCAATATCCTCTGTTTGACCATACCTCTCAAAACGAGCCCTCAGTCTGAAGTTGAGAGCAGCTAGACCTGGGATGTATCTAGGATTATCTGGGGACAGATGGGCCAGATAATCTTGGTGTATGTCAATCTCCTCATCCAGATCTTGCTTCAAGTCAAACAAGTCAAAACGACGCTCCAATTTCTTGATGGTACTGGCAATGAATACGTCACGAAGTGGATGAGAAAGTTGAGCAAGGATGACTGAGTTACGGCCAAGTTCAATGGCTTCATCGAGATCGTCTTTTTGACATGTTCTGTCGAAGCGAGACATGATCATTCGAGATAAGTTGTGAAGAGCAACGGGACGAGAGGGATTTTCGGTTGGCATATGTGTAAGAGATTGGCGGTATAGACTGATGGCTTCTTCGAGGTCCTCGATATGGTCCGTGTTAGCGAAGTGGGTACTGAGTGAAGTGGCCAGGTTGTTAATAAACGCAGGTCGGTCGACGTCATCAGCGGGACAATGCTCGAGAATTTTGCGGTAGAGGATAGTTGATTCTTCAAGATCTTCAATCCGACCGAGGCAATCGTATCGTCGAGAAAGGGCCTGAGCGAAAAAATCGAGATGTTTGATATACCCGTACTCGCCAGGCTGTCGGAATCCGGAAGTCTCTCGGAAAAGTGAGATCGCTTCGTCCAGTTGGTCCCTATGACCAGTTTCACGGGAGCGCATATACACGGCGTACGCCAGATTAGCCAAATGCTGAAAGCGAGCTGGATCATCGCTGCTACAGAGAGCGACAACGTCGCGAAAGAGGTTGATTGCCTCGTCTAAATCGTCAGAATCATGATTTTGGTCAAAGAGCGACACTTTATTCAGAGCGAGAGTCGCTAGCTGTTGAGAGATATCCGACAGACTACCAAGTAATTTAGCGCAATGAAACTGATAAAAATTCGAGTTGAGCTTTACCTGTCATCCTCGTCACAATCAGGCCCATTACCATGTATAACTGTGGTTTATTAGTGTCGAAAATTGGACTGGAGCCGAGATAACACACCATCTTCTGAATTCTCGTTTGTCTGCATTTTGACGGAGAATGCTTTTATAAACTGCTTGGGGCTCACAGTGAGTTGATAGGTGTACTGCAGGAAGGAGGGGGGGACAATCACTGGTACCACTTGAATAAAGAGTCCAGGGAACTGAGCGCCTTTTCCATGGGCAATGGGCATTGATTGATTGGCGCCTGTAAGTAATGAGATCACATTCTCGACTTCCACTCCACCCATATGCTCGGAATGCCTGGGGCCTAGGGCAAATCATGACACCAAGAATGCACGAGTTCAACGTGTCCAATAAGATCTAAGAAGCAGAGACCAGCTCCACTTTATGTGTTGCTCACGGATGACGGTGCTCTAAAAATATGTACCAGTAACGCTCCTTTGAACTCCCATTTTCCGACAAATCCGAGGTCTGCTAGAGATGGACTGACTCGCGGAAAGGCGGACCAACACAAGTTAAGTAATTGGACTTGTATATATCCTTGAAGAAGGATGGACTTACATTCCAACATTAAAAGAAGATAACGCCAACTCCTTCACGCCTTTGGAAAGAAATTTCTCGAATTTGGTCGGAACAGTCGTTTGGACGGGGTGAGATTCCATCGCAGACTTTGTCTCGGATAGCTCGTAAAGGTTCCCCTCGACGAGAAATTCCCCAGTAGCATGGTCAATGCGACCAATATCGCCTACCTAAAATCACCTTGATTTCCTTATTGACGTCGATATTGGTCCATTTATTGTTCGGAGGAGATCGATGAATTTGCGCGAGTCTTGATGGCCAAAAGTGAACATAATGACTTTGAGAGGAATGCGCTGCAGTTCGACTTCAGGACCCTGTGTATTGGTACGGAGTAACAGTACGTACTTTGATGGAGCTATGAGGCCCATAAAGGTGCAATCGATAATCTATGGAGCACGGAACTCCTCCTCCCCCTCCCGGATCTTTCAATCTCGTCGATGTCTTCGAGTTCATGTGAATACAAAGAAGCGACGCAGTAGATTGTGTTATGTCAATGTCCACTTACAAACTCTGGTAAATGAGATCTAGGCCTGTGACTTAGGCCCTTCTGAAATTCGAATCAGAACGAAACTCGAGCTCTGTGCTTATCAGAGACCTCAGCTGCAGGTCTACCCCAAATCAAGTGGGCGTGCAAAATGCGTGTACACATCAATTCTTGAGCAGTTTGAGCCGCTTTTCGTGCTGTAATTGGTCGAGCGCAGCCTGAGTTATGTATCACTGGACATCAACAAAAATTTGAACCACTTACAGGCACATGGCCTGTCTGAGTCTGAACTTGGTGACTGGTCTATATTTTGTTTACGCTTCTTAGGGCCTTTATAGCCCAACGAGAGTGACGGTGGATGGAGAGATTACTATGATCGAAAAAAAGTTTTGATTGTGCAAGTTTGGTTGAAGTTGGACCGAGAGAATGGAGAACCAATGAAAATCTATTTCAAACAGACGATTTTTCAAGCTATAAACCTCTGCCAACTTGGAGCACTGTCCGACTCATCTCCATTATCAAAGTCTAATGATCCTCCTCGGATCTGCCAAGTCGATAGCGGCAGGGAGAACATGCAATAAGGGAATATACGATATCAACGGAGCGATACCGGAGAATGCGAGTTGTTCTGTGACCACGTATCCACAAGGAGAGCTGCCGTAGCTTAGCATATAACCCCCAGGAGACACGGAGACTCCCAGCACGCTCGGATTACCAGGTTGAGCCTAGATAGCAGATCCAACGTACTCCCTTTGCTGTGCAATATCGGCGCCCAAGAAGTTGTTTCCTGTATTCCATTCACCGAGAGAACGCAGGTGGTGCTAACCCGGTGTCTTTTTGAGCTTTTTCCCAGTAACTTTTCGATAGAGCAATGATGTCGAGACAAACAAGGCAAACACGAGGATGATGACGTGGAGGGTCGTTGTGCTTATAAATTACATAAACGGACTAAGTTTTTGTCCTTGTATCCACCGAGGTGGCCGTAGTGCCTTTCTAGTTGAAGATGAAAAAAGGTAAAAACGAAAGAACTTGACTGACTCACTGAGTTCCTCGACGATCTTATCCAAAAGCTCAGTAGGGCGTTCATAGCCTTTGGCCCGAATCGTGGAACCCTCTACCTCTTGAAATGTTGGTGATGACGTTAAACAAAGGAGTTCCGTACTGAGGGAGGAAGTTTGGAGTTAGCTGGTCGCAAGACTTTGACCTTGGCAAGTATCTTCTTTTTCGTGCCTCTGTGACTTGATGCCGTCCATGATGGAGATTTATGATTAAGTGTTACAGCCGAGCGCGAACGCGTCGAAGTCGTATTTCATGTGACCTCACAATTACTCTGGGTTCAAATGAGAAATCGAGCTTGAATTTGATCAGGAATTATACATCTTCTAAGTAGCAAAAGAAAAAAGACAAGAGTGTAGATAGATAAGTATAGATAGATAGCTTCTATATACCTTTTTCTTAATAAGGAATCAATAAGAAATCTTCAAAAATCACGTATGTACAAGTACTTTTTTTTTATACAACAGACATCAAACCCATTTTCCCCCCTTTCTAAAATTGCAAGTTATCCCCATTCTCCAAGAACTGCGCCAATTTAGGATCATCAAACATCGTCAAATGCCCACCATTAACATCAAACCTCTTATACTTTGTCGAATACTGCTCGCTCTTCAAAAGCTCCCACTCAGGATCACCTTCAGCATACAAAGACCTCGCACCACTGTGTCTGGGAAGGTACAGCTGCAAAGGAATCCTGACACGACCGGCCCATTTGAAGATGCGTTGTTCGAGTGCAGCTGGGTCACGAAGGACAGCGAGGGGGTCTTCGGAACCCTCTGCGGCCAATTCGAAGAGGAGGTGAGCGAAGCCGATACCGATGCTGCAGAAGGAGTGGTATTGGAGTTTGATAAAGTCACGGACTTCGACTCCGTTGTGACAGTCCCAGATCTAAATAAGCGTCATGAGTAAGAAAATCGAACGTGAAAAAGCTTGAGGAAAGACTATTGGACTTACCTCGCCAACGACAGCTTGAGCACTCTCGCTAACATCCAACTCGGTCATCTTGTCCATCAAATGCAAAGCGACCGTGAAAAAGTTCTTGCTCGGAGACTTTGTGCGAATCATCTCTTCGTCGATAGCTTCGGTGAAATGATAACTTGTGAAAATGGCGGGGGAGAAGTCCAACATGACGAATTGCGTGATCTCGTCTCCAGCACTCTGGAAGATGTACACGAGTTCGTATGCGATGAGAGCGGATGCACAATATCTATACGAAGTTCAATTAGACAAACGGCTCATTGAATAAACAGAGACGAAACTTACCCTCCAATCCTATACGGTCCATTCGGTCTCTGTTCCTTAATCCTATCATAATAAAACTTGGCAGTCTCATGAACCGTATCCCAAGGCGTCTCAG
>ML180493.1:0-13870 GCA_004369135.1 Dendrothele bispora CBS 962.96 | reverse complement strand
TCACATTGCAGACCTGATACAACTACTTAATAGCTACTTTCTGTCATTAGGTTTGGTAGGACATACCTTTTTACGTTTATTCCATATTTGACATTTTGATAATCTGACACTGACATGGTCTTTACAAAATGAACACTTGAGGGTATGATTTAATCTACAAAAGGTTCGGCCCTCGCCGCTTGCGGCCATACCCCCCAGTCATTAACATTATGTATATACAGAATGTCATGCACTTTGTAACTCAGTAGGTATATACTTCCAGTCCTAAACTAGTCTAGGTATAGTCATTATTTCCAAACATCCGCTCGCTCGAACGGAGCAAACTACTATCACAAGTTCAAGCGTTCCGTCTCAGGCCCAACCCGATGAAAGAACTCACATTCTCTGCAGCGAAGGACCTCCTCCTAGCTGGTGACTTACTCAACACCGATATCATTGACCCAAATTCCGGACAGCGATTATATGTATTACATACCCCGCAGAAAAGTGGCTTGAAGGGAATAAACAAATTGGACTCGTTTACGGTTGACGTACATAAGATCGTCACTGCAGAACCGAGTGAAAGCGGCAGGGAGTTGGTAGGAACTATCGAGAAGCATGCATTCCATGCGGATTTGATAAAATTGGGAGATAAAGAAATCAAGCCGTTGGAATGGAGTGAAAAGAAGAAGTAAGTTTCTATCTATCTGAGCCCCCTATAACGTGTGTCGATACGTACTTTGGTATAGTAAACTGGAGTTTACGGATCCGTCGGGAGGGTTAACATACCAGTGGATTTGTGAAGGGAATAACTTCCGAGTGAGTGGCTTTTGCTTATAGAATCGTAATTTTTCCCTCAGATTTCCTCTTGGTTTTCAGCTGATCCACAAATCTGATCCATTCTCCGAGGTTGCAGTCTTCAAACAGGGAGAACGCATTCCGATAAGTGAGCGGTTAGAAACCGGACAGGACAAGCCTGAGCAACGTTGGGTTTCACCAATGTTGTCGATTAATGTTGGAGACACGCAATCCGAACTATTTCATTTAGTTCTGGCGACTTTCGTGTACTATGCAAAAATTAAAATCGAGGCTATGGGGGGATTCGCATCGATTCAATCGACTGGAACATATTCTGCTGGTATCTCGAATGTGGTTAGTGGGGGGTTTGCAGCTTCTTGACTGGAAAAAAAATCGGTGGTTTGAGGAAAAGTTTATTTTTCAAGATCTCCTTCAGGCTTCGATGTACATATTGACGAAAATGATTACCGTATTATGATCCTGCGTTTCATCAGTACTACTTATTACATGTGTTAAAAAGTGACAGCATAACGAGAAAGCGCTGGTTCAACTCGAGCTTTCGAGTCACGCTAAGTGTGATCTAACTCAATAATCGTTGCTTGAGCTTGATTACCCCTAAGAGAATGAACGACGATTCACAGCACCTCCGTTCCTCACATCTAGCTTCGTAAAGTTATAAGTAGTATCATAGGTTGATTAGATCGAATGAATATCAACAATGGATAGCAATGACACCAAACGAGAGCGAGAAGTGTTATTTTGCTGTGATAGCTACGGCAATCAGTGAGTGAAAGACTTTCTCGAGACATAGTAAAACTTCCAATTTAACCAAAATTTATTTCCCATATAGAAAGAACAATAATACACTAAAACTGCTTACATGTTATGAGTAGACCAGGCAATAAAATAGTAACGGAAGGGCGTAAACCAACCTAGGTATATGTATACAGCTCTAAGGATCTATTGACTCTCAGCAACCTTCTGTTTAATCTGATCGACCACGCTTGGCTCTGCAACTGTTGAGAGGTCTCCAAGCTGGTCACCTTCGCCCGCAACGATTTTACGCATGATACGACGCATGATCTGCAAGTAAAGGTGAAAGGGATGAGCCAATCAGTACTCCAGGTTACGAAATACAAGGTAAAGAAACGACGAACCTTTCCACTTCTCGTCTTTGGTAAGTCACCAACAATGTAAACCTTTTTCGGTGCTGCAAATGGTCCAATAACCTTCCTAACTTGGATAACGAGTTCCTTGACGAGGGAAGCTTCATCAGAGGAGGAGTATGAGAATTCACTATAGTGTCGAATTAGCATATGTGGAAAGACACAATGAGAAGATAGAAAATACTGACGGCTTCATCGTGACAAAGGCATGAACGGCTTGACCGGTCAAATCGTCTGCAGTCCCAATAACGGCAGTCTCGGCAACACCCTTGTGTAGGATGAGCGCAGACTCGATTTCGGCGGTAGAGAGACGGTGACCGGAAACGTTGATGACCTGTCGAGAGAAAGAACCAAGATGTCAGTTACACATGAGTTGCAGGGTCCAAAGACAGCAAAAAAAGAATGAAAGAAGCGAAGAAGAGTTTGGGAGAAAACGTACATCGTCAACACGGCCCTTGATCCAAATGTCACCATCTTCGTCCCTTGCGGCGCCGTCACCGGTGTAGAAGTATCCAGGGTAAGGTTTCATATAAGTATTCGAGGTACCTGCGATAGATTGTAAGAAAGGGCCCAATATGATTATCACTTGAAAAGAACCCACCTCGCATGATCTTTCCAAATAGTTCTTGCAATTGACGGCCAGGGCTTGCTCAGACAAAGGACACCTTCACCGGTGCCTTCAACCAGCTATTCAACGAAATCATATTAACATTCTCTCTCATATCAATGTAGAAGAGGTGACTAACCTTGCCGGTCGTAGCCTCGACGAGAACGGGAGCTTGACCGAAGAATGGAACCTGGGCGGCACCAGGCTTGGTCTCGATAGCGCCAGGGAATGGTGTAAGGACGATGGACCCTGTCTCGGTTTGCCTGGAAGTCGAGAGAAACGAGTTAAGTAAGAATTAGATGAAAGAGTCAAAGGATAGTAGAATAGCTTACCAGAACGTGTCAACAATCGAACATTCTTTTCGCCCCACGTACTCGTTGTACCACTCCCAAGCTTCAGGGTTAATCGGCTCACCAACGGATCCGAGGACACGAAGAGTCGAAAGGGTAAATGGTTGAAGGTGATGATGACCTAGAAAGAGAAACGAGATATATGAGAAACGAGATATATGAGATAAATGGAACCGCGGATGAACACGAAAGACTTGCCTAGACGTCTGAGCAGGCGAATGGCGGTAGGTGCAGAGTAGAAATGGGTTAATCCGTGTTTCTCGACGGTTTCCCAGTACCTTCATTGTTTAAGAGAGTTATCAGAAAAGGAGGGATAGACAATCAGCGGTGGTCGCTAATAAACGTGGAATTGTACGACTCACCGAGCAAGAGAGGGGTATACAGGGGTCGACTCGAAGACAGTAGTCGTCGTACCTAGTGTAAGGGGCCCATAAATGATATAGCTGTAGATGAAAACGAACGGTTAGTGAGGTAGTATTAAAAAAAAACCAAAACGGGGTAAAGGTTGAGGGTAAAAAGAAAGTTCAGAAACAGGTGAGACAACCACATATCGGAGAAGGTGTGAAGGATAATTGACGGACGTTGGCGACAACGTGTACTGCATACGGCCATCAAAGTGACCCAGAAAACGGTGGAGATAAATGAAAAAGTGGAAATACGCTGATGGTTCCACCCATTGAATAGCACAAGAGGATCCCCGACACAGTCAATGAATTAGACTGAGCGCGACAAGACACAAAAGTGTCAACGGCGCATGAGACGGAAGGTGGGATTGAGACGGGAACAAGAATAAAACGAAGAATGATGGAGCGGAGTAAGGCTCAAAGCCAGGAACAGAGGGGAGTAAGATAAGGGTCAAGCAAATAAAGTTCTTGAGGAAACGGGAAGGAAAAGTAGAATACCAGGACATGAAGGGGGAAAAAGAATAATCTGAGAACTGAAATGAAACCCGCAACTCACGTATGCCCGGTGATCCAACCGATATCTGTCATGCATGCGAATTTGTCGCCGGGATGAACGTCGAAGACGTATTTGACGGTTAACGCTGCGCAAAGGAGGTATCAACCGGTGGTGTGTACGACTTCCTTCGGTTTTCCAGTCGAGCCAGATGTCTACGAACATCAAGGACAACGCATTAATACTCGAGGGGGAGACGGATACACGAAACGAAAGAAAAAAACAAAAACATACGTAGAGAATGAAGAGTGGATCCTCGGAGCTCATACTCTCAGGCACACAGTAACCAGCAACATTCTCCGTCTCATAGGCAAAAAGACCGACACCGTATCGCCATTCTTCACACCGAGACTCTTCAACACGTTCGCGACCTTGCATACTTCGAGAAGGAGTAGGTGACGTTCTTACCCTGACCGGGTTCGTCGGCTTCGTAGAAGATGGCAGTTTTGTCGGGGGATGCAAACGCGTGTCGGTCGACACAGTTGTAGGAAGCGTTGAGCAGGCCTTTGGGGAACCACGCGATGTTGCCTTGAGAAAAGGAGCCAGAGCGGACGGTTTGGAACGGGCGGTACCAGGAGAGGGTTTCGGTAGCTTTCTGAAAGGAAGAATGAAGTGGTCAGCTTTTTTTTTGAACCCAATCCCGATGCCATCGTAGACAACGAAAATGATCTCTGACAAGCGTCAAAGAAACAAATAATTGGAACAAGAGAGTCGAATACACAAAAACCCGTATGAAAACCAAGCTGAGTCGTACTTTTCGATGCGAAAAGGAGATGAGGAGAAAAAAACAAATGGAAAAACCTCATGTCGACACGCCTGCATATTCACGAAAACCCCAACGAGCGACCGATATCCACGCAAGAGAAAAGAGAGAAAACACAACAAGGAGAGTGAAACTCACCTTTCTCTCCGACACTCTCCTTGTGTGCCTCCTCGTACGCCTTCCTATCGGGCCAACATGAGGTTTGAGGTGTCCTTTTGCGACTCTTGAGCCTATGGAATGTTTCTGAACAACAGGTACATCTGCCATCTTGCGAGTTTAGAAATTAGGATGAGACTCGTGGAGATTGTGAGCGGTGTTGAAGGAAGAGATGGGAGAAATGACGCGATATGGGAGAAGGAGGACAAGAAAAGAGACGAAATCAGATTGATGCGGGGTATTTATAATTTCAACGTAAGCTCCTTTCCGGTCGCGCCGACCACCACCCAGCCAGCCGTACGCGGAGACTGAACTCGGAGCAAGAAAAAAAGAAGCCAAGGAATCTCGGCACAAGGCTCGGTGTCAACGATGTCAGAGTTGACTTTGGTTTTGGTCTCAAACTTGATAGTACGAGTGACAACAGCAGATGCGACGGCAGCGCAAGAACTGGAAGAAGCGGAGTGTGCGTATTTGACAACTTTGACGAGTGGTTTGTTGCTCCGGTTTGCCCTTCAGGTTGACAAGAAGATGATGGAGGAAAAAGACGCGCCGCCTTTTGGAAACCTTTGATATACTTAGTTACCCATGCATCTTAGTACATAAAGACTGCCACTAAGTAAGTAACCCAAAGTGCCATACGATTTCTCCTTTCCTTTAACAATCTTACGCCCCCAATTTCCTACCGACTTACTATGCAAAAGTTCCTTAAGCTGCAGTTTATTAATTTACAGTACTTACTCTAACTTCAGGTATGTCGGTTACTTTGATTTACGAGGCCCCTTAAGGGACTCGTCCTTACTAAGCGTCGCTGGCAGGCGCTTATTTTCCGTTACATAAACCCATTTGGCATACTATCTAGTAGGGGGAAGCTGCGCAAACGGGGAAGCTGCGCATTTCCCAAATATCTACTGTGGTAGACTGTTCATTATTTCTCTGAGGGTCAATAATTAGAGTACATTGTAGTACCTACTCATGTGCAAGACGGGTTCTCGGTAGCTATAGCACTTGCTGAAATATCGGTCCGAGAAGATGCCTTTTTGAGAGAAACACGTAAAACTCTTATGTCAGCAAGTCATTCATATCCACATCAACTGCCCTCGTTCAACGACCATCGGGTGACTTGCTCTCTTTCTGTGCTCATTATGCTCCTGTCAGCCACATCACTTGCCTCGGCCAATCTATACTCACACAAATGGCTTCCTTACAGTTCAAGTCTCCCATCTTCTGTCAAGTTACCGAGTTTTTGAGGATGTGAAGTTACAACCACAAACACGACGTGCTGAAGTCCGTTGGCATTCAATGTCCACCAAATTGTAAGTGCATGTTCTCATGATGTCTTAGAGTGGCTCAATAGGCTTTCCGTATTTTTAGAGCTTTTTCTTCCATACAGATGGTCAGTAACTTTGTGTGGGCACCAAATTTATGAGGTAGAAGAGAACATTGTCTCTGAGAAGATACATAAGGGATAAGGGAATGCAGAGAGCTTAGGTATGTTACAGCACATCTTAGCCATCATGTTAGACCAGCTAATTGGTCTTTTTCGACATGTTAGCTGTTTGACGATGCCATTTTTGACACGACCAACCTGTAGTTGGTATGCAGACATACTCCAGTCACATCAATTCTCATTCTATGGCCAATTTTTGCAGTCAAATATCCAGCCTACATTCATTCTGTACCCTTAGAACACTAGCAGTCCTTTCCGTACCGTCACGTTGTTCTCTACAGACCGGGTCAGACCCTGCTGGCATCTCACGGATTCCCACCTAGATACTGTACCTTGAATGGGAAATTCGAGATTTTTCTTCACTTTCAATGGTTTATTTTGCTTTAGTGTATGGCACAAACCTGTGTGAGGGTCTCCGACCGTAAAGAAGCCTCTCGATGCTGTCTACAGGCCCAGCACATCAGGCTGAAGAGGTGTTCCCACGGTTTGCGCAGGTTCCCCGTTTTGGCCAAAATCCGACCCGCGCCCAAAAAATATTCACTGACGTTGTTCCACAGCACTTAAAATCACCAAAACTATATCAAACGTCAACTTACATGCTTTTTCATTGTATGGTGTAGAAATTGTAGCGTAAAATACATTATATCAACGGACAATCGCTGAAAACCTTAAGGTGCGCAGCTTCCCCCTATTAAATAGTATCAGTTATCTTATCTGTCATGTGATACGGGCCTCGTACATGCCACGCAAAAGCGATGGCCCATTTACTTAATCGAGCTACTATGACTCATGCGAAGTTTAATGATCTAGTTCTAGCGGCTAGTCCCAACAACATAGAACTTTATGAGACTCATCCAACGGAGGTTTCAGAAAGCTGCACTCGTGAGTTATCTATGAATCTATACACCAAAGCCAAATCTATTGACATATGTTTTCACGCAGTGAATTTTATATGGTTGCAAGATGGCTTTACCTTGATTTCATCGCTCCTTACCCTTCAGCGCCCACAGTCTACTCTTCCTTTCAGACGCCAGAATACCCAGAGCCGGAGCTGGAGTAGTATGACTTGAGGGAAAGGCAAGAGAAAATTCAGCCCTAAGTAGATCACTAGATCGTCAGTGTAAACATGGGCTATTTGTTTTTCGAATAGAATAAAACCCTGAGTTCTGTCTTGCCTTTATCAGCGCAGAGAACAAAAATCGAATGCCGGAAGCGTCCTTCAATGCATAGGCACGAGCCGGAAGGAGAAAACAGCTCGCCAAATATCAATTTTCCACAAAACAGAATCAAGCAAATCCAGCTCGAAACACATGATCGATAGCTCTGGTCACTGACAATGAGGCAATCATCTGTAAAACGGATTTGATGTAATATCATTCTCATAGTGCAAGTGCAGCGGAGTCAGTGCGTTTCGGCTTGACTGTTTTTTCTTTTGGTGATCGGAACCGTGAGTCGTACACCGACTCCATTGTAAGCCGGTCGGCTGACGGCTCCTCCTTGCTAGGCTTGTTCGGCTTTGGAAAACATTTCAAAGTGACAACCTGGCTAGATGCCATTCTAAGCTCAAGGTCTCACCTGATCTACAAAATTAAGACTAATCGTCTAACGGTATGTTAATCGTCGTTCTGGTGAAGGAAGGGAGAAATTGGAGGAACAGATAGGCTCATTGGTTCAGTTTAAACTATAGGCAAACACGGTGGTGTCCTGATGCCATTTTAAGCTGAAGCTCTTACCTGATCTGCCAAATATCAAGACTAAACGGTTCATGAATGGAAGTAGGTCATCGCGACGCGGGCATTGGCAGGGGTATGCGCGAATGCAGCTCAATTTGCAGGTCACGGGTGACGGACACTTGCAATTCAAGCGGAGATTGAAAGGACGTGACGCGACACTGACGCGTCTTGAGACGCGACTAGGTACTTCGACGATGGACGAGGAGGACTACTTCGCGCAGCTAGGCTCTGATGATATCCAGGTTTACGCGCCAATTTCTCCATACCGCAAAACGTTAACCCTATCTTGTTCGTGACAGTTCCAGCAACTTTTGGAATCCTCTGGTCTTGAATACGAGGCCTCGACAACCGTTGACGCGATCCCTGGACCTTTTGCGGCTTCCTGGTCTTCCGCATCCTATTCGGCCATTGACTCCACACTGACTCGGCTGAACCTCGAAACGGCCCAGATATCCGCGGAAATCACCGGATACGAGGAGGGCATTCGAAAACTCCGTGCACTCATCTCGGTTGGAAGAGAAGAACTGGAAAAGAGAAATGCGGAGATAGAGGTTCTGAAAGAGAGGGAATATGATACTTTTTACTCAAGTCAATGGACGGGAGGGAACGGAAACGGAAGAGAAGGCATAGATTACGGGTTGGATGGGTTCCCTTGGGTTGACGGGATGAAAGCGAAAATGGAGCAGGTTTTTGGCATCAAAGAGTTTCGGCTTTGTCAACAAGGGTGCGTCTATCGCTCACGGTCTGATATGTTCTTTACTGTAATTTGCGTTCAGTGTATGCAACGCAAACATGGATGGCAGGGACATTGTTTGCGTTATGCCCACCGGCGGAGGAAAATCTCTCACTTATCAACTACCCGCGATACTCATATCAGGAGTGACGATTGTTATATCTCCTCTTATTTCACTCATCAGTGACCAAATCATGCATTTGATGGATGCCGGAGGTGCGCAGACCTTTCTGATTTTCTCTAGGTCTATTTGCTGATTCCACCTCAACTTTAGTCAACGCCGTAAAGCTCACCGGCTCGACGTCCCAGTCCGAATCAGATGACGTTGATAATAGGCTAGAAGCTATGATAGCAGGCAGCGGGTCATCGGAAAACGACATCAAACTGATATACGCTACAGTACGTCCTCTTTCCAAAAACAATGCGTAAATTTGGAACCCACGCGCTCCAGCCCGAAAAAATAGCCAAGTCCGAACGGTTCGTAGATTTACTGCAAAAATTGGACCGGGCCGAGAAACTGGGTCTGTCAATTGTCTCTCCCCTCTGTTCCCCCTGACTTTCTGAACCAAATCATGTAAACAGCGCGTCTCGTAATCGACGAAGCCCATTGCGTGTCTACGCTCGGTCACGATTTTCGTCCGGATTTCCAAAAGCTCAGCATCCTGCGTCAGCTATTCCCTCGAGTACCGATCATGGCGCTCTCCGCTACGTGTCCCCCACTGGTCCTCCAGGACCTTCTCAACGTCCTCGGATTAGCCCCGATCACTGATGGTGAAGCTGCGGATCCAGATGGGGGTACAGTATACTTTTCCTCACCATTCTATCGACCGAACTTGCATTACACGGTTGTACCGAAACCGGAGTCGGGAGCGAAGGTGCACGAGGCGATGGTGAAGTGGATATTGGAGAATCATCAAGGAGAGAGTGGTATTGTTTATTGTTTCAGTAAAAAGGCGAGTGGTTTTTCGTTAGCGTTACCCTTTGTATATAGGAACTAAATTGCCTTCTTCCCGGTTTCTTTTCTTGGTTTGTAGGACACTGAAAAACTCGCAGAAGCCCTTGAAAAGCTGTCCAACAGAAAGATCAAGACAGGCGTATATCATGCTGATAAGTCGGACAAAGAAAAGGAGGATTTACATCGCAAATGGAGGGATGGTCACGTCAAAGTGGTATGCGCGACGATTGCGTTTGGGTTGGGGATT
Source organism: Dendrothele bispora CBS 962.96 (assembly GCA_004369135.1). Taxonomy (NCBI): domain Eukaryota; kingdom Fungi; phylum Basidiomycota; class Agaricomycetes; order Agaricales; genus Dendrothele; species Dendrothele bispora. The sequence continues at coordinate 3,979 of ML180493.1, read as the reverse complement.
GATAAGGGGGATGTTAGGTTCGTTTTGCATCATTCGGTACGTTGTCCGTCAATTGCGATGTTATTGTTACATGGAGGAAAGACGTAGCTCTAATTCATGGTTTATGCGTTCGTGCTTTCGTTTCCTTTTTTTTTACCCTTGGATATAATAGATTTCGGTACGTCCATGTTTCACGTTTTTCCTTTCTATTTGTCTTTCTGAACGATTGTGTGTTGCGTTCCAGAAATCACCCGATGGCTTCTATCAAGAATCTGGGCGTGCGGGACGGGATGGTAAAGATTCGGATTGTGTTTTGTATTATCGACCTCAGGATGCGATTCATTTGAGCTCGATTATGGTTGGAGAAAAGGATGGGGCTGCCAAACGTGAGTTTTTCTCGGTAGTATATAATGATTTCGCTGCTCGTTAATCGGTAAACTGATTGCGTTCTCTAAAGTTCACGCCATGCTAGCGTTTGCCCAAGACTTGGAGGAGTGTCGGAAATTACAATTTGCCAAGTGTGTCCTTTCCCTTCGATCCCAATCCCTGTGCACTCGATTAAATCCGATCTCTCTTCCTTTCTTACCTTTCGCATGATAAAGATACTTTTCTCATTCAACCTCTCTCTCCCTTTCCTCGTGGTCTACTTCGGATTCGTCTGCTCTGGACAAATGCGGACATTGTGACAACTGTACACGTCCAGCCTCTGCTATTGTCAAACGAGACGTGACGTTTGAAACGTGGCAAATACTCAAGTACTTAGAAGAGGTCACGAAAAAAAGAGGTGAAGTGACGTTGAAACAGCTTGCGGAGATGGTTACTAATGCTGCTACTGATGGAGGAGGGAAGAGGGGAAAGGGGAAAGGAAAGGAGAAGACGAATGTAGATATGGAGAGGGTGTGTGGAGGAAAGGTGGAGATGAAACAGGATGTGAGTACGAGGATTGCGCGAAGAACCTTTTTTTCCACTGCCTTCCTACTTTTGCCTCCTTTTTCTCGTTCCTTTAGAAGCTGATTACGGTTTGTGTGTGTACGTTCTCGGTGCTGTGTAGGATGTCGAACGACTCATCATCGATCTCTTGTTGAAGAAATATCTCAAGGACCAGTATCACACCACTGCTTACTCGACGACGGTCCATTTCAAGCTGGGTGATATGGCTTTTAGGTTGATGAGGCTTTCGAAAGAAGGGTTGGAGAATTCTAATGTGCAGAGAATCGAATGTACGTTTCCCGTTGGGAGTGGGAGGAAAGACAAGGGGAAGGAGAAGGATGGTGATGACAGGGAAAAAGAGAAAGGGACGAGAGGTAAAAGAAAGACGAAAGAGAAAGAGGTGGATGATATCAAAGGAAAAAGTATAGCGGACTTTTTCCGGCCTTTTGCATCGTCATGCAAGAAACCTGCAGGAACAAAGAAACAGTTTCGACCATCTAATTCGGCTCTGGCTTCGGCTTCAACTACTTCTAGAAGGAATGGTGGACGTGTATACGATGAAGATGATTTAATGGACGACTATGACGATCACGATGTCATTGCTTTCCAGTCTGAAATTGACCAGCAGACGGAAAATTCTGATCTGAGTCTGGCTCGACCTTTGATTGAAAAAGGTAGAGCTGTAAATCGAACGAATGCAAAAGGGAGCGAGAAAGCAAGAAGTGGAAATGCGCTGGCGGGGGTTGGATCGATACAGGAGCCGATCGACATTGACGACGATGACAAGGAGAAGAAGAAAAGTGGAGATAGGGATGAGGATAAGGATGATGATGAGGATGAGGACGATGATGAAGTTGAGTATGACTGGTCATTTGATTACAGATCCAAGTGTCCAAGTCCACCGAAGAAGAAGAGAAGAACTAGCGAGTTGGACATATATGGGACCTCGACGGCGGGTAGGGAGTATTCAAGTGATATGAGCAGTTCAGCTGGGTACTCTAGTACTGCTGTTGCAGGATCGAGCCCGAGTAGTGCTAGGGACGGGGCAGCTACGAAAAAAGTTGCAGTGTTGGAGTTGTCGGATGACTCAGACTAGTTATAAGGTAGACAACATTCAGATTCCACCAACGTCACATGATTGAGTGTGACATACTAAACGGACCTACTTCATTGGCATACCCATTTCTTATGTAACCAGTTCCTCCTTTCCACAGTGTCATTTATTGAAATCCCATCCTGGGATTTATAGCTTTTGGGACAATGACCTTGTAGGATACAGATTTTATGACTTTTTGATAGAGATTTTCTACATACACTAGGGTTTCACTATCAGAGTACTCAAATCCAATTAATTCTTTTGAGGCAAGTCCAGTTAATAGATTCCTCCTCCTCCTCATAAGCCAGTGAATGGAAAGTTTGGTCCTGAACTTTGGTCTGGTCTGGACCAAACTTTTATGGACTGGACGCCAAGTCCGGTCCGAAGTTTGGAACATCAGGAAAACCGTCTCCGAATAATGTTGTGGAATGATTAAGAATATTGTGAAATTTTCCGACAATTACACTAAATAGACAGTCTGCAGATATTATCACTAATGTTAAGAAAATCGTCGGTCCCCTCAAGAACTATTATAATTATTAAGCACTTTCCCAAACATTAGACATAATTTATGAAAAAAGTTTTTTCACCTTCTGTCACGGTTTACAATCATCAATACACATCATTTTTGTATTATATTGTTCTACAACGACAAGGATACACACATGCAATGATTAAAGGATAGAATAGTACGAAGGCAAAATAGTAAGGAACAAAGATGTAGTGAGGGCATGATGGATGGGCAAGACAATAATGTAGCTGTAGAAGCGATAGGACAAAGAAGCGATGGACCACAAATGTACTAGAGTGGAGAAATGTCAGCAACTTCGTGGCCGCAAAATGCATAAAGTCACATACCTTGTCAATAATCAAGTCACAATTATGGATCGGGATGAGTTAGAAATTCTATTAAAAGAATTATGAGTAGAACGGACACACTGTAAGATGATTTGACTGACCATGTAGCCTCTGCAAATAATACGTGCACTTCATGAGCACAAAGTCGCACCAAAGAATGAAAAAATACTCACAAATAAGTAGCTTCATGTGTGATAAGACCCTGACGAGCCAGGGGACTTGGAGAAATTTGGATGGTGGTGGGAGGGAAGGAAGAAAGGTGGATGACACTGTCGAGGGCGCATCCTGCTAGACAGAGAGTATGACCTGAGACATACCTATCTATATTAGGGCCGCCCCAGACCCCAGAGGGGCCAGTACAGAGGCCAGTCAGCTCCGCACGGCGCTCCGGGGAGGTCGGCACTCCGGCTGCGCCTAGGTTTTCAGGCGCTGCCGTCGCTGCCCTGTGGGTGCCGCACTGCCACAACACTCCCACGGCCCTGCAGACCTGTATCATACAGGCCTGCAGCCGTGAGAAAGCGAGTGCGCCCTATCTATATTATCCAGGCAACACCCCCCCCTGTTGCCGGCTTTTAGAGGGTGCGACGTCGCACAGAGCCGTGCAAACAAGTCGGTGTGTCACAGGAGGGGTCTTTGGGGGTCCAATTAGGTTGCACGGGGGTGTGACACTGCCACGGACTTCCCACGCGGCTGCACGGACAGTCTAACGTGCCCTGTCACCTGTGCAACCGCGAGAAAGGCAGTGCAACCTATGGGAAGGTCGTCACCAGGACCGGATTTTCGACGCGATTCCAACGCACTAATCGTCTTTCGGTGCGTTAACCGTTGTATTGAGAAACAATAATGAAGCAGTGACCGGACCAAAAATATCAGAATCAGATATAGGCAATCACGGTGGCGCCCTGATCTCAGCGACGCCACCTGGAATAAATTTGACTGAGACTCGGTATGGCTACTACATCAAAGATCAAACAGGTAGTTAAAAAAGAAAGGCTTGAATGGGGAGACATTAAAAACCCCCCGGGTTAGAAACCACATGGGAAAATTCACCTCGGTTGGGAAAAGTCTGCCACCTTCAAGAGTAGAACTATACAGGGAGAGGTGGGAGGGTAGCGT
>ML180491.1:0-13919 GCA_004369135.1 Dendrothele bispora CBS 962.96 | reverse complement strand
GTAGCCATGTCAGTAAGTTCTGACTTCCTTCCAGATGTAAAATGGTACTGATTGTCCTCGAAATTTTTAGTGTGTGGTTGAGCGCAAGCGGCGCCGCGGACTTGTGCATCGCAATAGCATTGATAGTCCATTTTGCATCGACTGACGTTTTCTACAAGTCTTCTAAGAGGTTTGATAGAAAGTCATAACCCTGAACTTTGTTACAACTTCTAACCAATTATCCAGGCTTATCCGCCGGTTATCGATTCTATCACTGGAAACAGGTTTAATCACCTCTGCCGTGGTAATAACTGGTCTCTTTCTCACCGTTAAATATACTGAGAAGAACAGTAAGCTCATCGTTCATCTCTTGCCACAATATGCATTGAACTTGCTCATTCACCGCGTTTTCAGTTTCTGCATATATTGGCTTTAGCTATGGGAGAGTCTATGCTCTAACGCTTCTGTATAACCTTAATATTCGATATAGGCTACGGCGTGTCAGTGATCGCAACGACATAGTTGATTTTGAGAGCATCGATATTCCACGCACTCACAGCGTTCGTGTTCAAGCTGGATCACTACATCGCATACAGTACTATGAATCATAGAGACAATCAACCTATTATTTATATAGTCATCGGGTCATCTTTGAGGCACCAGTACTCCTTGAGACAGCAGTATTTTTTTGTAATTCTATGAAAATTCCATACCACCACTGCGAGAAGTCTCCAGTCCAAACAACAAGCTCGAGTGTCTAAGTACAAGAATCCGAGTAGTATGTCCGGGTTGAGAGTGCCCTATCAAGTAAACAAACCTTATACTAGAATAAGTGAGTGATTGTTCAGATCCGATCCAAACCAGAGAGTATACTGCTGAGTTTAGTAGGAATATATAGCTGATATGATCTCAAGAAAGAGAAAAAACAACGTCTTGGGTCTATTGTAATCATGGGCACCTACATCAAGCTAGGTATAATAAAGGTAGATGAAGAGAACATTCGATGATAAGTATGATATACCTCAACCCTAGACACAGTAATTTATTAGACAACCAACGACACTAGTACTATATGCATCTCTCCGCCGAGCTTTCCTCTTTGAATCTGCCAGTGTTCTTCGACTTTCACAGGATCTGTTAGCACTGTTCCGAGTCATTACCCAGCTCCTCGTTCGCTCCAAACCTTCCTGTTCGCAGAATCATTGTCCATCGCGGCAGTATTTCCAGATGCGAGTTCTATACACCCGTCCTCGTTCTTCTTCCCTTTTCGGAGAATCGCATTTCGCGCACTGGTTTGCAAGTAGTCGTCGTTTTCATCGTCCTGACACTCTTCCTCCTTGTCTTTCATTATCGCATCAACATCACCATTATCACCATATGGACGATAAACGCCGGAATCAGTATTCGCGTCCTCCGAGGCAACATCAACAGTGGCAGCAGCACCTCGAAGAACTTGTTCACTACCGCTGGATTCCCAAACAAACAAATCGACGAGAGACTGATAATCCGGTGTCGTGCTCGCATGAATTTTAGCCAACATCCGATCTGCTATGGAAAGGAGATCGGAGGAAAGCGCGGTGAGGAAGTCGAGGGTGTCTGTGGTCGTCGCGTCATTCGCGGTGGTCACGGCGGTCACGGTGTCAGGTTCAAGATGCAGGTTAGAGGGAGAGTAGGTGTAAGGGTCGGAGGAATGAGGGTCACGATGAGTTCTGCTATTCCTGCTGTCACCGACGCTACCGGAGCTGACACTGTACTTGTTGGGGGTAAGATTCAAAGTTAATTCGCGAGCTTTCAAACAGACTTGACGACGGATTCGAGAGAGATGGAAGTGTTCGAGGATTTGGTGTTGGGAGATTGAATGGATGAAGGTTTCGAGTTCTGATTATAGGAGATTTAGATTTCAGTGAGTAGGACTACTAGGAGCCTTGAATGAAGGCTTCAAAATGAGAACCACTCTTACCCTGGATCCTCATACTCTTTGCCTTGAGCTCGTCTTGCGAGATGTCAAGCCGATAACGAACGTCAGTCAATTCCGTTTGCATCGAGTAGAGTTTCTTTTTCAACGTCCTTTCCTCCTGGTTCGAAAAACTCACCCCCGAGCTGGGGATACTGATATCTCGAATTGTCGCATCACCCTTGGGTTTTGGAATACCAGTCAGTCCGTCCTTATCAGGTCCCGCATTCAGAGCTAGAGTAGTAGGAAGAGCAGTTGCTGATGTTGTCGCGAGCCGTGGCGTACTGAGAGCAGGGCTAGTCGTAGTTGCAGTCGTTGACAGTGTCTCTTGATCGGCTTCCACCATTGTCGAATCGATTATGAGTGGTCTTGTCGGTGACGGAGCTGGCGTTAACGTTGGGGCTGACATCCTACGCCTGGTTTTAAGCATAGATTTTGGCACATTTTAAGCAACAAATCTGCCCTAAAAAAGGTTCGCTTTAGCTCATTATGATGCGCGTGTCCAGCGAGATATGGAGACGGAATTTCTACCTTTGACAAAAGGGAAGAATTTTTCCAAGGAATGGGATCTGCCACCCAGGCCGCAGCTCGAGTCATGTTCAAAATGGAAGACTAGACCTGCAAAACATTCTCATGTTCATCATATGCAGGAAGTTTTGCCTTACGATACCGGAAGTTATACGCTGGTACACGTGTTACACAGTTTAGAGTGTCAAACAAAAATATGGACGGCATCAACCTTGCCTCAGTATCAACATCACCTCCTCTGCTCCTCACTTGCATAATATCTCTGCGAGTTGAACATCGAATAGGTATCCCAGGAAAGTGGTCCTGCCCAAAACTCGGCATGTTCCTCGTTTGGCGGTAAAAACGGTATTGGTACTGGGCCAGGCGGTGATGAACGGACCGCACCGATGTGAAGAATTCTGGATTTCAAGATTCCTTTGGACTTTAGGCAACCAAGGACAACACCAGAATGAAGGTCGAGCAGAGAGAAGGCCACGGATCCAAGTGCCGCTATAGTTGGCCGCTCGCAAATGATTCACCAGCATGACCTTGCGCCATGCGCGTTTGTCGACCTTCGCTCGAGTGAAAGAATTGCCTTCCCAGGTACAAGTTTATCTTTGCCCTCTTCCCTGTTCCCGGGCCTGTATTCAAATTGCTTATCGATTCCGATTTTCTCATAAACTTCATCCGCTTGATCATACTTCTTACACTGTTAGCTATGTCCTCTCTCGACATACAGAAAGTCCGTGCCTCCTTCCCTGCATTGTCTCCCAACTCCCAGTTTAGCTCGTCGGGCGTACCATATGTTTTTGCGGACAACGCTGGCGGTTCTCAAGCCCTAGCATCTGTTGTCAACAAGATATCTGACTATCTCCTCAACACCAATGCCCAGTTCGGTGCAGACTATGCTGTATCAAAAGTCGCAACGAAAAGAGTGTTTGAAGATGCCCAAGAAATTGCAAGATTGGTGTTTGGATACGATGAAGGCGAAGGCGACATTGTTTGGGGTTCTAGTACGACACTTTCGCTCGAAGCGTTGGCTAGATCGATGGAACTTGGAGGGAAGATCAAAGCGGGCGATGAGATTATCGTTACCACGGAACATGAAGGTGAGTTTTTGGAAAAAAGTAACGTCTTCCCGACAACACGACGATCTTTTTTGTTGGACATTCTTCTCACGGCTTTCGAAACGAAACAAATTTTTTTGTTTAGCCAACGTCGGCCCATGGACGAAACTCGCCTCCCGAGTCGGTGCTACCGTCAAAATCTGGAAACATTCCCCTATTCCCACTTCGACAGGCAGACCCAACCCTTTCTCTATCGGTCTCACGCTCGACAGTCTTCTTCCACTTCTTACTCCCAAGACCCGTCTTCTCGCGTTCACAGGATGTTCGAACGTTCTCGGGTCGGCGACGCCGGTAGCAGACATTGTCAAAGCCGTAAGAAAGAAGATGGGAGAGCTTGGAGGAAGCTTGGAGGTTTCCTTGGATTGTGTAGCTTATGCACCTCATATGAAGATGGACGTGAAAGAGTGGGATGTCGACTATTGTTCGTTTAGCTGGTACAAGGTCAATCTCCCTTTCCTCCGTGTTTTCCATTTTCCACTCATACTGAACCTTTTGTTTACTTTCGTCTCCCTTGTAGGTCTACGGCCCACATCTTTCCTCAATGTATATTCGTAAATCTCTCCTCGCCGCTCCGTCTTCTCCAGGAGAACCACACCTGTATTCGCTCGTTCACCATTTCCTCTCTGCTAAACCTTCCATTTCGAATACGGCATTGAAGCTACAGCCTGGATCCCCAGGATACGAATTAGTCTATGCAACAACGGCAGTTGTAGAGTACCTTTGTGGATTGATTGGTTCAGGTAAGCGCGCGTGGTCAACAAATCACAAATTCCCCCTCTTCTTCTCTGCCTCTCGTTTTTCATTTCGTTGTCAAGTACTAAAGAACAATATCCGATAACTTATGTAGATGTATCGTTAACTTCCCTAACAAAAGCCTTCAACCAACTTCAAACTCACGATTACACCATCATCCAACCTCTTCTCCAATTCCTCACTTCCGAAGCCGCGTACACAGCTGGCGTCCGCGTCGTAGGCGACGAAGCTCTATCTACCGACGGTAAAGTCAAACACGGACGCGCACCGACTGTTTCTTTCGTTTTCATCGACTCTTCTTCCTCCTCTTCCTCTTCGACTTCCGCTTCGACCAGTAACAAACTCAGAAAAAAGCTATGGAGCAAATCCATCGTCGGACACGTCGACAACGCAGGTGGGATAGGGATCCGTTACGGACATTTTTATGCGTATGGGCTTGGCACGTCGCTTGGGTTGTTACCGCCTCAATCTGCTGAGGGAGAGTTTAAGAATGAGGAAGAGGCTCTGGAAGCTAGTTTAGAGGATGGGGTGGTTAGAGTGTCTTTGGTACATTATAATACGGTGGAAGAGGTGGAGAGGATCATAGCAGTTTTGAAGGAGGCTTTGGGGTTGTGAGATTTTGGAGGGGTTTACACAAGTTTGCTTGTAAACGATGTTTTTCTTGATAAAGCTTGTTGGGAGTTGGGAGTTGGCGTTCCTGTCTATCTATCACTTATCAATGAAATGTGAAGAGTAGATGTAAAGGCATTTCCTAGAATTGGTGCTCAGCTCGATGTCCTTCTGTTCGACTAGCACTGTAGCTCGAATCATGTCTAAAGGCCATTCTTTCCGCTATTCTCAGGCTCGGCTTCTTCAGGAGTCGAAGCTACTACATAATAAAGAATCGACGTCACCTTGTACTGGAAATAGTATAGTTTCAGTGCATGTCTGGCATTGACATGTGAAGAATCGTAAACTTATCGGCGACATCTGTCGAAAGAACGAAGATTATTATGAGATAGAAGCGAAAGAACCAGTCGTTGTCCTCATTGACATTTTCCGTAATATATCATAAATCACATTTCGAGATCCCTAGCATGCGCATATATCATCTATCGTACAGCATAAAGACTACATATTCCTGATGCGACAACATAAATCGCAACTAAGTAGATATAGAGGAACAACGGTCAAGGAGTCATAACCATTCCTTGCACCGCCGACGTAACGTAAACTTAATGCTGGGTTTTGCAAATCAAAGCCCCAAGTCCTTCTACTGCGCGTTGGGTGCATTGCGAGTCGGGCGCAAAAGCTCATCGCATTTATCGATCATAACCTGGTTTTCTTCAATGATTTTTGTTATTTCTGGTAATCATAATTAGTTAGTTAAAAAAGCTCTGTGACAAGCGTCAACAGAAAAAAACTTTGCTTACCGGCTTCGAGCGACATAGATGTCTGCTCAGAATGCTCGGGCGGGCTTGGGTCCAGACGTGAGTCGTTGTAAAGCGGAATTTCGAACGAGCCGTCGGACGCAGCGTCCTGTAAGTCCTCTGGAATTTCAGTAGGTCTTGTTGGTCCGAGAGATGTACTGGCAGTACTTCTTTATCGAAAAAGACAAAATAAAACAGATGTTAACATCAATCTCCCCATTCTGAGACAACGCAGCCCTCACCTCGTCTGGATCCTCACTCCACCATTACCAGGCTTCGTTGACGAGGGCAAATTCGCATTCGTCATCGTTGCCGTTGCCGCTGTCGCTGTCGTCGTCGTCGTCGTCGACGAGCCAGAAGGAGTTGCGAAACTCGCAGAACCGTTCGACTGTTCCGCCGCAGCCTTGTTTTTTTTCTTCGCCGTGGCCGTGACCTGTTTCTCCTCTTCAAACCACTTTCGAAGGACGATGTACATCGATTCGGAAATCCTCAGTTTGCTGATCACTCGAGCTTTACGTTCCTCGAGAAGTCGCGAGCATACTGGTTCATGACCGCCTCGATGGAGACAGGCCACACATCCGGCCCCAGCTCTTGGACCACTTTGAGGGACGCATCGGATTCCTTTTCTTCTGCAATTGGTGCAGGACTGCAAGAGAATTGGGAGTAAAAAGAGAACAAAGGAACGGGTGTTGTTAGAGATGATGGAAGAGTAGACGACGAGGTCGACGAGAAGACGCACCAGTCCCTTGTTGTCCTCCAACCATTTGGCACGTTCTGCTCTAGGCGGCTGCTGGAGGTACGCCTTTCCAAACTGCTCCTTTAAATCTTCAGTAAGGTCGAATCGTTCCATGCATAGTATGGCATTCGGTTATGCCAGCGGACTGGGGGATATAAATGAAGGGTCGGTCGAAAAAAAACCACGTGGCCCTTTCCCTCTACGACTAAACCTGTGCATCTGTACGCCTATTGTTCTCTTTACTCAGACTGCATGGTATGTGCACTCAAGTTAATTTTCAATTGTTCTAGTTTTTGGGCAATAAACCTCGTTCCGGTAAGTTTAACAGCTATGCAGTAAAGTGACGTTGACTGAAGTTTGAACCTCCCTCGTTGTTGTCATCGATCTTAACTCTGGACCGCAACGGTGTCCGTACAAGATAATGAACAAGATTCCTGGCCTCAGCACGTACATTATTGTGCAGATTGACTTGCGCTTTCCACCATTCTATGTGGCTCGAAAGCGCATCCCAAATGAAACATTTTTCTCTCAAGCTATCGTTCCGGACGAATCAATAGAGGGCATCTGTCCAGTATTCAAGTTTTCGTTCACTCGGATTATCATTGTCATGGTCATCGATCGTCAAGGTATAGAGTCACGACTCAGACATCTTTTTAGATGCGCAAGACACATTTTCGGTAGAGCACTCTCAACCTAGTTCGCTTGGGGACTTACTAGGGTACGTAGCTCGACGCAGCTATTCTTGGTCCGGAACAGACGATTGGAAAAGGTTGGTGTGGGGGATCTTGGTAATGTAACTGTCTAATTATAAGGCTGTCTTTCGAAGCTTCCAATTTCATACTCAAGTAACCACAGCAGATATATAAAAAAATCAAAGACGCGTATCTTCGTGTGCTACTGTCACAAGTAAAAATAAGTTATATTAAATATGACCCATGCGTAAGTTGTCTTTATGGTTCATTATGCTGCATGTGTTGCAATGATCCAGGTCGAACACGAATGCTATGGGTGCGTGGAACATCAATGCTCTCAAAATCGACTATGTTGTTGTGATCGTGTTGTAGTCTATATCGGATATTAAGATTATACAGAAGTGTTAGAGCATAGGCTCTCCCGTGGCTAAAGCCAATTCCCGTAGCGACTGAAAAACGCCGTGAAAACAAGTTCGTGTATATTATGGCAAGACATGCACTTACTATTTTTCTCAGGATATCTCACGAAGAAAACGGTAGTAGTGATTGCCAGGACAGAGGTGAGCAAACCTGTTTTTAGTGATAAAATCGTTAACTGACGGAGCAGCCTGATCGACTAGTCAGTTGTAACAAAGGCTAGAGCATCAATTTTTGCCAAACCTCTTAGAAGACTTGTGCCAAACGTCGATCGATGCAAAGTGGACTATCAATGCTATTGCAATGCACAAGTCCGCAGCGCTGCTTGCACTCGACCACAAACTAAGTTTTTGAGGACTATTAGCGCTATTTTACACCTGTAACGAAGTTCAAACATACTGACATAGGTAGAGCCGCTCCACGGTGTCCTTCGGATAAGACGTTTTTGGAATTACTTGTTACATAGACACCGTACATCGAAGCTCCGAACTAACCAAAATTCACATTCGAGATAAACGAACAACATAAACATAATCAGGTCACTTACAGCAACGACGATCATCACACCGACCCAACATGAAATTATTGTTCTTCTTGCTCTGAGGGATTTTAGAAATCATTAGATAAATGACAGACCAGCGAATGAGGAAAGATGCATACAAACTCCAATATCGATACAACATAAAAATTTGCACAATAGTCGCTGTGATATTGGTCGTAAGTATGTTTATTGGAACACCCCTGGTATCATAGTGAGAGGTTATATCATAAGAACTTGATTCAGTCATGTAGAAGACCTACCAAGGCAGCTTCTGGAGACGTTCAATCTGTCCTAATGATTTGTCAATGCGTTTCCTAGACATTTGAAAGAAACAGTGGTTTTACCCCAACGCTCAACCGCATACTTCGAATGGAACATTGAGATGTTACAAAGACCGAGCACTGTATGACTCACAGAGTAGGTCATCGCATTTGTCGCTAATGTACCGAGTGTATCACTTAGAAAAACTGTGGCTACACAGGTCTTGAAGATAAGACGGTCGGAAGTGTAATTGGTGAAGTATTCATGCATCTGAAAGTGAGTTTTTCGAAATGAGAGGAACATTCGAAAGATTGTAGGAGCCAGTCACCTGAAAAATTTCCAACGTATATAACATAGTATTCAACCATGAGCCCACGACAGGCGGCCTGTGTAAGAACGTCGGTCAGAGTTGTTGAGCTGTGGGATAGCGCTCACTGGCCCATACCCAATAATTGGGTTTATATCCATGGTGCCTTAGCTGGAGATGGTGGTACCGTTCAAGTTATCGTACGTAGCGCTGGTTTGCAGCCTTGGGCCATTATTTAGTGGGTGTCAGTACTCGGTTTAAAGATATAGTACACCTGTCAAGCGGACGGCTTTGCTGGATAACTGCCAGGGATCATACATGGAAATGTTGACATCTTTCATGTTCCAAAGGAATGGTACCGATTTAACAGTATCTAACAATTCAAATCGTTCTCTCAGAGACCACTACCCAGACTTGTGTTAATAAATCATATCTTGTGCTTTAGATCAGGGATGGCGGGACTATCAAGAGTGGAACAATGCATCAAACCTATTGTTGCTCAGCCACTGTAGATATACGTAAATTTAAGGGGAACTTGTACCTACCTCCCTGATAGTCTGCTTGAAAAAAGGCAATCTATAAAACGATTACTTATTCCATTCTAAGCCCTAGTTATAGTGAGTCACATACCATGTGAGTAGCCCCTTGCAACCGCCTACTGCCACCTATTTGGAAGGCACGATATGTGTCAAAGAGAGATAAACCTCGGGGCTGCAATCACCGGGGATGGCACCTGTCAAGGCACTTGGCAGAATCATGATTATTAGAGGGTTATGACATATGCTGGACTAGTTATGCTGCGACCGGGGATATACTAAGATCGGTGGAAAATATACCTCGATGAGGAGTGGGCCCGAAAAAAGGTCACCAAATGGACCCAAGGGGTTTCATGTTATACTTAGTCCTTTCCCTGCAATTAGCCTGTAAAAAAAAATTCCTGGTTACATTCAGAACTTATGGAAGGCGCTAGCCTGAGTCTGTTTAGTAATCCTCTAGTGGATCGATTGTAGACAACTACACAAGCGCTATATAACACATGAAAAACTCTCGTTTTGTACCTGTACTTCCTCCAGCTCTGTTTTGAACATGTCACCAACCGCCATCCCAACGTCTAGTGTCGATAGTTCAAGATCATAATCACTGGTATTCACCGTACAGTGAACACACTGGGAAACACCATCAAATTCATAGAGTCGGTTAGAAGGTTTAGAGCACTTGGTACAGATAGCCTTGTCACTGGCACCGTGGATAGATCTGACCTTGGTGACCAAATTTTTACGTCGGCTTCTTCGAATCCGTTCTCGTAAACGCAAGATCTGAACAGCAGTCAGATGCCCAATCTTTTCGACATCTTCCATGCTTAACTCCTGCGATTGCTTGACTAGGTCAACGTATCCTGACCGGAGCCAAATGTAGACGTAATACTGCTTGCCCAGTACAACTCTATCAGAGGCATGAGTCATTGACCGACTAGACAATTTATCGATTGCTAATCTCCGGAAGTCGAGAAACCGCCAGAGAGTAGTCAATTTAAGGACTGAAATCCATTCGTGTTCTGGAATCTGGTCTTCAGTTGTAGGTGCTTGTCTGAGTGAGTATCACCATTAGTAAATCGACTGCTCAATAATTGGATTGTACAATCAACATACCGTGGATAGAGAACTTTGAGGAGACATTCGAAATCGGCGGCCTTGATTCCTTCGAGCTTTATCGGATTGGCATCACTGTCTCCCTCTTCTTGTTTGCCAGTTTGGGGAAGTGTAAACATGTCCCTGAACACTTCCGAGCTTGTCTCGAAGTGAAAACGAGGGACTCGGAACAGACAGCCTTCAACCTGGGGAATTGAAACGCAATTAGAACCGGGGAAACACAGTGGTTGTAGCCTTCAAGTTAATCTTACCTGGAAAACTATGTTATCCTTCCAGTAATAATCCGTGTTTTTTGTGAGAGTGGTATTTGACATCATACCGTAGCAAATACTCAGTGCGTTATACTTATCAGTTTATATATGTGCCATTCGGCAAATTCCAGCTTTGGATGAATTAGAAGTTTACTATCGATAGTCAAGTGTGCTCGACAGTCTTCGAGACCTCAGTATGTTCAACCCAGATCTTGTCCCGATCGGTAATTAAGCTTTAAGCTTTAAGTCCCAAATAATATCGTAACTTTGATTCCAGAGGTGAATTTGTTTTGCTTAGATTTTGACCCGTCTACTTCTCATAATTCTCAAGATTCAGCCTTTCAAATCAAGATGATGAGTCCCACAGATTGAGATTGTTCTGAAGTAAATGATGTGCACGTCGAAGATAAGGGATATGTGTAGACGTGAACGTAAGTACGCTGTTGTCAAACAATTACAAACAACACTATCCTTTCTGTTACTCCAACGTGTCTACACTGTAATTTTTTGTAGTACGGCTGCTTTCTAAGTCGATAAACTGCCTAAGAAATACCGCGCGCTTGATTTCCTTGGTAAGCGATAGTACTGGAAATCTGAAAGACCCAGGTTCAACACCTGGCCAGTCCATATGCACTCTTACAGATAGTTCTGGTCGTAAGATATTGGACCGCGTTGTGTATTTCCATCTACTGGATCATCTACATTTACCTGAATGGGCATCATTTTACAAGTGGTAAGTAAGAATCAGCCTCCGCCCGTACATCCCCTAAATCAGACGCAAACTCCTGATAAACACCCTTCTCAGCGTTCTCAATCGATAACTCACGCTCCAAGTCACTAGTAGCGCATAATTTTCCGTAACAAGTAGAACAGAGAAGACATATAGGATCAGTTGCTTGATGGTCACAAGAACCGCACACCAAGCCACTATAAGGCTTGCATTGAGTTTTTATTGCGGCCAGGTATGATCTATGCAGACTTCTCCTTAACGAGTCCCTCAAGATTAAGATACGGACTGAATCAGACAACCCAATCTGTTCTGTGTCCTTGGCGGTAAGCGTCTGCGACTGCTTCACTAAATCAATGCACCCAGACAGGAACCAGTCGTATATGTAATATTTTTTGCCAAGTGCGATTCTTTTGTACGCGCTCATCGGAAAACCGGTCAATGTGTCGATGGCCAACTGTCGCACTTCTAGAAAACGCCAGATAGTTGCGAGTTTGAGAACCGATTCCCAGTTGGCTTCAGATAAGTTTAGTCCTTTATCGGGTTTGAGTATGTTCCTGGATTAGAAGGAATGCGTTGAGCTCGATGTGTGTTGGGTTTTGTATTGAGAATTGCTAGACGCACTTTGGATAGAGCACTTTGAGTAGACACTGGAAATCTGACTCCGATGCTTCTGTAAGTTGGATCGGGTTCACATCGCTGGTGCCTTCTGCATCTTGATTGCCTTGCGGAATGGAGAACATGTCCCCGAAGACTTCCGAATGTGCTTCGAATTGGTACCGGGGTACCTTGAACAAAGAACCATCTACCTGTGGTGCACAACAATCATGATGAGGGCAGCAACGTTGCACGAGTTGTATACGTACCAAGAATACTACACACTCCCAGTAGTAAGCATCGTTTCTGGTGGGGTTTTTGGTAGTCATTGAAGATGAGGTCTAGGATAGTTTCGTGCTTCAATAGTCTTTACTTATACGCCCGCATCTGATGTTGACAGCAGTTTGGTGAAAAGACTGATCGTCGCATACTATGTGTTGCAGACAGTGGCACAATAAGTTGAGATGGCAACCCTTCGTATGGGCGTCAGCACTAGAAATTTCTGCTCGAACCTCAATTTGGATGTCATCAACCTCATTGCTGAAGCTAAGTGACAGTACGAAGAGCTTTTATCGAGGTAACCGTTATCACACTTACCAATCGATGCGATCCTCGATCTTCAAGAAAATTTCAGTCTTGAACATCACTTACATCTTAGCTGAACCTCCTCTTCCATCCAAAGTAGGAAGCTGAGAGTGCCCTCTCCGTAGCATCGATCAGTTCCAGGTTGCAGCGAGGAATATCTGAGCGTGGGAAATATCATATCGATGCTACGGAGGCGTCCCAGATGGCTTGTTACGAGGCCGGAGTTTACGCAGGAATCGTCTGCAAGCCCGAGTCCGTCCGATATAGTCCTGTTTGAAGCGGAAACCATCGACTTTCCCGGCCCTGTACTAACAGACACCTGTCCGTTCCACAACCGGCCTCGTTGATTGCCACGCGCGTCGCGCGTTGGCCCACTTCTTCATGATCACAATGTACACAGATTGCAAAACTTGACAATGTCCAGTCCTCATTTCTCTTTAGTCAAAGTTTTATTCAAACCATTTGCAGATCATATGTACCAGTCTGATTCAGATTTAAAAAGATTACAATTGTCACGAATCGTACGTTGTACTATTTCTCCGGACATCCTCGAGTTCGGCAGCGAATTCTTTCTCTATAGCTGACTCGATCTTCATGCTCCTCCTAGAACAAACATAACATAGTCTGTTGTCATTGGAGCATCTAATTTTGCAGTTCTCACAGGCTACACGTTTGTTTTTGTCCCTGTCTTCTTGTAAAATACGAATGATCAGAGCAGGAAGGTCAAGTTGTATGTTTATGTCGGTATCATCCGGGTCGTTCCTGCGTTCTTCTCGTAAACAAAGTATTCGAACACTGGCAAAGCACCCAAGCCTATCCAGATCTGCAATAGAAGGCGTTTGCGTTTGGATGACGAGTTGAGAGTATGCGGATTTGATCCAATCAGCTATAAAATACTTTCTCCCTAACAGAATCTTCTCCACTGTCTGCATCGAAGGACAGTTTGTCAGTTTTCCGATGGCCAATTTTCGAATTTCTAAGAATCGCCAGAGAGTGGCCAGTTTTAAGATCGACTTCCACTCCTCATCAGTGATGTCAAAAGATGCACTATCATTTGAGATGGGTCTGCAGAACTAATTAGTCCGAGTGATGCATGAAGAGAAAAGGTGGCATAATTCAAGAAGATTACTAGCACGTACGGTGGGTAGAGCACCTTCAGCAAATGTCTAAACTCGGTCGCACTGACACCCTCGAGCTTTATCGGATTCTCATCTTTGTTCCCTTCAGCGTCTTGTGTTCCTTGAAGAAGCGAGAACATGTCTCTGAAAATTTCCGATTTTCTTTCGAATTGGTATCGAAGGACTTTGAATAGAACACCTTCGACCTACTCCACAAGGTTGATCAGTGAAATCTCAACCCTTCTAGCGGAGTGCTGACGTGCCAGGAAGATGACCGTGTCGGAATAGTACTCCGAGTCTCGCTGGGGT
>ML180490.1:1373-13930 GCA_004369135.1 Dendrothele bispora CBS 962.96 | reverse complement strand
ATTCCCCCCCTCAAATCCCCTGTAGCCTTGACCCTGATGGTTGGTTACACCCTCTCCAACACCCTTCAGACCTCATACTTTGGATACCATCTTATCTCAGAATTAGTTTCCTAGATGCTAGACAAGTTTTAACAATTCCTTCAAATGCTGAAGGTCCTGCTATCCAAGTCAATTGGAGCAATTTTGTTTTTGGTGGGGATTGGACTCAAAGTTGGGATGATGATCCAAAATAATCATTCTTTCATTTTCTGAATCCCGATTGACACACTTTATTTCCAATAACAATCCCATAAATGTTCTTTTATTCCACCTTGTTATGAGGCTACAGAGGTCTTGTCCTTACTGAACTTGGGTTGGCTGGTTCCCGCATGTATTCTCCATGAAAAATCCTATCTTCCTTTTACTGCCTAGCTTTCCATATTTCCTCGTACTTGCCATGCAAACAATGGCCCATTTCCTTTGATTAGGGGCAGGTGGTGATAAAATGTTTGCAGAATTTTGCTTAACAGAGATAGGCTTGAAGAGGAGGACAACAAAAAAGACGAAATAACAACAAGAGAAAAGGAAGAGGAACGAACGAAAGCCTCCTAACTTTCAAAAAATAACAAAATACGGGTATGTGATCAGATTTCCAATCGAAGCTCACGCGAAAACATGTAAGTACTCGAGACTAAGTCAAGAGTAAGTAATATTATCTTTGGTTATATATTAGTTCTAGCCCAGATATCCTATTGTACGGTCTACTGGCCTGTTGAAGAAGCTACGATTTGAGTGTGGTTGATGGGTTTCTTGCCAACGCCGTATGTAATATTCAACACATCCTTCACCATTCAAAGCATCCATATCAACGAGAACATCAGGAAACCCGTCCAAAGATAATGATCAAGTAACTTACCAATAATTTTCATAATCGGGTTCATAGTGATAGTTATACTAACCTGGCAATAATTACTGAACTTATTCTAATGAGTGAAGCTTGTTCAGCATTTACTACTTCATTACTTTTATTATAAGTAGCTTACTTGAAACTATGATAGGTTACAATAAGTATGAGGGTCACGAAAATAATTATAAGTAGTTTACTTGAAACTATGATAAATTACAATAAGTATGGAGGTCACAGAAAGGATTATAAGTAGCTTACTTGAAACTATGATAGATTACAATAAGTATGAAGGTTACGGAAATGTCACAAGTCCACTCCGATGGCACTGTACCACCCCAATTCAGAAACAAATGAACACTGTGCTTGATCATTTCCATTTAAGCCACGGACACACTTGGTGTCCCATTTTTCATGATTTGGTACTTGAGAAATACACTCTCGAGGAAGGGTCTGGATGATGGGTGAGCTTTGAGAATCATTCAACATAAGCAAGATGTGTTAGAGCCTGAGGCGAGACATTGGCTGATCCACACTTTTGCTTGGAAGCGAGAATAAGTATCACTCTGATGCGGCCGATGCGGCCGACACACGTTCCAAATTTTTGTCATAAGTCAACAAAAAAAACCGGACTAATGATATCCTTTAGCGGTTGTCTGAATAACAGCTCCAGCGTTCACTACCGTGGATGGTGGGTACATTTTCAATGTTTGTACATGTTTTTTATGCTGACTAAACTGCCAGCAAAGCAATCCAGTCGCAGTATCGCTCTTCCGGTCGTACCTCCATCATCCTACTCCGATGATCTCTTCATCTCCCCTGCCACTGACACCAGTGGTAGCTTAACCAACTTCAACGACAAGTATGATGAGCCTATCGACCCTACTCAGAAGCGCCACCCTTCTGCCACTGAAAGTGATGAGAATTGGGACATTGGATCAGACTTAGTGCAGTGTCGATGAAATGCAGCCTGAGGTAAGTCCCTTATCTATAACCTGAGCAGATGATGAGTGCATTCCACTCATCATCTGCTAATACTATACTCTAGTCTCGACCCCCAAAAACATCTTAGTGTAAGGCCTAGAAGCTTTGCCCTGTAGGTATAAAAAAATTTTCACTCGTTGTATCGATGTTTCTAACACATTCTACAAGCTTCCACAGGTCGTCAACCAGCCTTCCTCAAGTAAACTCTGCAACTACCGAGCAGCCCATTGCCATGTCCGACACCATCGTGGTAGGAGCAGATGATGGACCTTGGTTGGCTCGCATGAAGATTCCAACAGTACTCAAGGGTCGGCCTACAGTACTTGCCTCCCTTAGTGTTCCGTTCATGTATATTCGTGATTTGTTTGACTTGGCTATCAAAGCAGGCAAGCTCGACAGGATGACAAGCTATATATCTCTGCCTTGTTCGTGCCCCCCCCCCTCTTTCGTTTGAGTTTGCGTTGACTAATTAATTTGCCAGTATGTTGTCAACTACTTCTCGCACCAGTCTGTACGCTCCTTAAGTCAAGTTGAGTTCCATTATACATCTACTTTTCTTTATCGTTTACTATGCACATTTTCACACTTTTCTTCCTGTATAATTTTATGTTGTATACTCTTACTGTAATCATTCCGGCACTAATTGTTAATGATGATCATTGTATTGGCCTATGCTGGTCGGTTTGCACAAAAAATCGACCCGTTTTTTTTCAAAGGGTTACCCGTTTTCACTCAAGCACCCACCCGTTTTCACTTAAGCACCTACCCGTTTTCATTCAAGACCTACCCGTTTTCATTCAAGGCCTACCCGTTTTCATCAAGCGCCTACCCGTTTCCACTCAACATCCGACCGGAACTTGCTGAGTAAGAGATAGATAATCCTAATATGGTCAGATCTTATCTATGAGTTACGTGAATCTACATCACCTGATCGTGAGGTTGTCACATTGCTGATTGATCATTGTGACACAGTGTGTGACTCTAGATATGTGACTCTAAATGTGACAAGATTGCTTCTAATGTAACGTAGATTTCCAACAAGATTTCTTTCTTTTCCGAGTGATTTTGTACAAGCAAGCAGTCGGTTTTAGTCATCTCAATGATACTAAGCCGTTAACTCAATGATCATGTACAGAGGTGGCCGTGAGAACTCTGTCATTCAAATTAGGGGCTGGTTCCCACACTCGGCCGATGCTCGGCCCAACAAGTCACCTTCCAAATTAAGGTGTAGGCTTTTAGCCGAGGACATGTCACTAATGTCACTGACTGAAAACGGGTAAGATTCCTATTTGAAAACGGGTGCCTATGAGAACTCGTTAAAAACGGGTGAGGGCATTCTACAAAAACGGGTAAGGTTTCTGTTTGAAAACGGGTGCCCATGAAACTCATTAAAAACGAGTGATGATATTCTAAAAAAACGGGTTGGTTTATTTTTTGTGCATTTGGGACAGCATATTGGCCGATAAGCACACTGACTGAACTGAGAAATTTTGGATAATCTTGCAATACTTAGACAGAAATTCGTAATAAATTATTGGGGACCCACCTGATAGTTTATGCTGGTCGGTTTGCACAAAAAATCGACCCGTTTTTTTCAAAGGGTCCACCCGTTTTCACTCAAGCACCCACCCGTTTTCACTTAAGCACCTACCCGTTTTCATTCAAGGCCTACCCGTTTTCATCAAGCGTTCACTCAACACCCGACTGGAACTTGCTGAGTAAGAGATAGATACTGTACTATTTCGACCAAGAGTTCATTCCCGCTACCTTTAGTAGTGGGTCTTATCGTGCGGTTCCTGTTTGCACGTTTTGGCAGACAAATGCATTTTTGGTCCCGGTCCGTAAGATCGCGGCCCGGTGGTCCGCCCAGAGATGCTGGATTTTCCACCCGTTTGGCAGACAAAAGCGTTTTTGGTCCCGGTCCGTGCATCGCCTTGCGTTTCATAAAACCAACGTTCCCGTGATCATCTTGATAGCCAACATGTCAAGTCTCCTCTCAATCCGCAACATCCCTGTCGACACTTTCCATTGCGATTTTCGCCTAACCAACACGGTCCTATCTCAAGACTTCGTCCAGCAGCACAACCTTCAAAATATTGACACAATACCTCTCACAATTCGGGTCAAACATTACAGCAAACGGAATAATCGTAGACCGTTTCCAAAAAAACGCATCCGGTAACCAATACCAAATATAGTCAGTTAACTCCGACGGCAGACCAACGGCAAACCTTACTTCACAGCCCGTGAGTATTTAATAACGTCTGCCGTCTAGTGCGGCTCTATAAAAGAGAACGGTTCTAGGTTTATTTTGTGTGCGGAAAGCTATAGGAGAAGCTTGGACATTGTTGTCAGACTGTCTTCTGCTCATGGTAAACATAAAAAGTAAGTAGTTGAGTAGTGATAGAGTTGGGAGGGGGCAGGCGCCAATAAACTGTGGTAGGCCAAGTGTGGAGCTAATTGATTACATTTGGTAATGTTTACTAGATACGTTTTTTTGGAAACGGTCTACGATTATTCCGTTTGCTGTAATTCAGCCCACGTCAGATGTCAAATGACTTTAAATTAATTTGGAGTGACTACAACCTCGACTCAAAAGTGAAGTTAGTGTTGGAGAACATGCACTCCAAATTGACCCGCCGCCCTCTTCAGGATGTAATGAAACTTTTGAAATTAGATTAAACAAAGAGGATAGTCTGAAGCAACTACTACTCAGACGCTTGCGCCAGAAAATAAGTACTATCCCTTCGCCGACTTCACTGTCCACCACAAATTGATCCTGCAATCTCACAGACGAGAATTGACCAAATATGTATGAAGTGGCCGCAATTGCTTCCTCGCAACCTCAAAGACGAATTCCTTGGCAATTTCTTTGATGTGACTTCTTCTCAAGCTCTCGCTACTTATGTTTGTGCGTCTTGTTCTGAAGAAACGTTACGTTCACAACGTGTGACTCTCGACGTCAATTTCGAACCCCCTACAAAGCCTGATGTTTGACTCGGAAAGAATAAAACAATTGTAGACCCTGCGTGGTGTAAAAATGTATCATTTGAAGATGAGTCTATGTTCCCACTACAAGATTATCCCGACGTCGGACGTACTTGTTAACTGAAACGGTGTAATTAACAACGGACAAGGCTGCATCGAATTGCGACTGTGTAAACCTTGCGTTTGATCACTCAACCGAGGTAACGTACCTGCAATGGCTCTTTCCAATCATATGTACATTGATGCTGTTCTTGACGTTCTTAACTGAGGATCTGACCATCATCGAAAAGTCCATGATTGCGTGCTGTCGTGCCAAATGTTGTATCATTAAATTGATGCTAAAGATAATGAAAATTTTGGGAGCAACCGGATGCCCTTGTTGCAGCGTGGTATGAAAGGAAATATCATTGTTTTCCCTCAGCAACGATCGACCATTGCCAGTGTCCTTCCACCGTCTCTGGAGGAACTGGCTGCACCCATAGGTATAATATTTGTTGGACCCCCTTCACCAGAATGGCTCCGTACTAAAGCAGCACCATTGGCAATTCGACCGGGAAAAGTAAGAAAAGCCCTGGAATGGTTGAAGCGACACAACCGCTGATGGGTACGATTGTGTCGAGGGATGGTATTTTTTAGCCGGTATGGAAAGGATGATTACATCGTTGCCTATGTGAGGTTCGGGGATGACTATGTACAGTTGAGTTGAGTGCGACGTGAACTACGTAAGGTTCGGTTGGTGTGGATGAGGCGTTGAGGTAGCGGGCGGTGCCGCGCCAGCAGGCCCTACAGTGGTTATTGATTTCGAGCGTTACGCGAAATCTTTGGTCAAGGACCAGTTCAGAGATTGGTGTTATGCGTTATGAGACGTAAAATAGGCGGGCCTGCGGCCCGCCAGAGCCAAAATTACTTACTTTTGGGTGTGTTACGCGATTTAAAATTAAAAAAAAGGTGTTCATACCCCCCCGTTATGCGTTATGATTTGAAAAATCGAGGGTGTTCAGAGGGGGGGTGTTATGCGTTACTGAACACTTGGTCGAAATAGTACAGTAATCCTAATATGGTCAGATCTTATCTATAAGTTACGTGACTCTACATCACTTGATCGTGAGGTTGTCACATTGCTGATTGATCATTGTGACACAGTGTGTGACTCCATATATGTGACTCTAAATGTGACAAGATTGTAACTAATGTAACATAGATTTCCAACAAGATTTCTTTCTTTTCTGAGTGTTTTTGTACAAGCAAGCAGTCGGTTTTAGTCATCTCAATGATACTAAGCCGCTAACTCAATGGTCATGTACAGAGATGACCGTGAGAACTCTGCCATTCAAATTAGGGGCTGGTTCCCACACTCGGCCAATGCTCGGCCCAGCAAGTCACCTTCCAAATGAAGGTATATGCTTTTAGCCGAGGACATGTCACTCATGTCACTGAGTGAAAAGTTGTGAAAACGGGTAAGATTCCTATTTGAAAACGGGTGCCCATGAGAACTTGTTAAAAACGGGTGAGGACATTCTACAAAAACGGGTAAGGTTTCTGTTTGAAAACGGGTGCCCATGAAACTCATTAAAAATGGGTGATGATATTCTAAAAAACGGGTTGGTTTAATTTTTGTGCATTTGGGACAGCATAATAGTTATCCTAATTATCTGTTATTTGGCTCTAATTATGATAGGCCCCTAGGGGGACCGCAGATTTATCATAATTAGAATAGTCTCTGTAATTTGTGAAAATATGCTAAGTTTCATATTTAGACGGTACTTATCATAAATTATCCCTTACTTATCAGTGGACCGGTTTCCTGATGAAGTCGCGCACCTTAAGGGACAGTCCTATAGCTTTGGAACTCAAACGGGCACCCCAAGAGACTATTCCCATGCACCTCGTAACATGGTGGTTCGTCTCGTGAAACAGCACATATGCACTTCCGAAGTGTTCACTATCTTATTTTGTTAACTCATCTCTACGAATATTCCGACCCTACATTGTTTCCAAGAAATGTTTTTTTTGTAGTGCTCATTTTCTAGCTCTGCATACAACTAGGAAGTATAATTCAGAAGACTCCCACACCTCCTGCCGGTCTACGAGGATCATTCGCAGCATCAAACTCACAATCTTCTCTTCGAACGATGACTGGAAGAAATGAGAAGGTAAGTTTTCGTTAGTACCTGCATTCGAATCAAAGAAAAAAAGGAGGACAAAATCAAACATAAAGATGAAAGAGAACACCCACTATGTCCAACACTTCCTATATCAAAGGTCGGTGTGATATTGTCTGCAAAGAGTCAAGAAGCGTTGCCCGGTCAGTAGTATTCGTGAAAAAGTATGTATATTATTTAAAACCTCACAGCCGATGGATTTAAGGAACCCAACGGTTCCGTTGTTTATCCCAGGCACTCCGATATCCGGTCTAGCATCCTAATCATCCAAATCCAAAGAGGGAAGTATATACAACCCCGGTAGTCAGTAAAGTGAATTTAAAGACCAACCATTCTGATCACGCGTATACACTCACCTCAGTCAACGTACTCACTCCCAATTGCTCGTGATACCTCCCATGTGCCACAGCCTCTTTCGCATCGAGCCCTAAATCCAAATGATAATGCAAATTCTGTAACGTCGCGGTGATAATACGTGAACCGCCAGCTGCTCCTGTAGCCATGAGGAGTTGACCAGTGGATAGATCTTCTGCGATGGATGAAGAGATGGATGATTGAGGACGTTTGCCTGGACTGATAAAGTTGATCGGGGGAGGCGGGGAAGCCAAAAGAGTTGGTTTGGCCTGGGCCTGAAGAAGAGAGAAAGAAAGGGAATATTGAACGAGGGTTTATGTGAATGATTTCAAGCAGACGCACTCGAAAAATCGTCCATCTCATCTATATGCATACACATGTTCAATAAGGATCGCAGAGCCTTCAGGGGGAGAAGTATGGAAGTGGATCACTCACCATTGAGAATAATCCCATCCTCTGTCATCACTTGACTTCCCCAAATGAGGTTCACCGCTACGTGATACCGTACAGAAAGTTTTGAATAAGTGAGAAACGGTAAACATATGCAAGTAAGGAATGTTCGAACCACTCACTCGTAGTTAAAGAAACAGCCATTCCATCAGAATCCATCGTTGCGACATGACTCGTTCCGTGATCGGTCAGAATAGTGTAATTGCTTGGATCATACTATGTTTATGGTACAGAGAGGGAGAACCGTCCTGTCAGTATATTTTTTGAACGATAGCGAGATAAAACATAAAGGAACCCACAAAAGCAGCCGTATGAGTCGTATTGTCCGAAATCAAAGCGCGAATCTGTTCCACCGTAGATTCCTCAAGGTAGAACTTCTCAAGTTCAGTAACATTAGTCGTAAACGCCGGATCACCATAATTCGTCCTAAAAAACACCCACAAAAATTTGGTAGATACGTACGGCATCTCTATTCAAAGCAACCGTCTAAACACATACCTCTGCCCATACCCAAACTTGGTTGCCTGAATCAACCTATGCAGCGTAACATTGACCTCCGGGTCAGTATCAGTCACATTACCAGGATATCCTTCAAAGATTTTCAGGACAGACAAAACGACAGAACCGGAGGATGGAGCGACGGTGGAGAAGATCCTCGAGTTGCGGTAGGCTTTTTTGTTTTTTTTTTCGAGAGTAGTTTCATATTTGATTGAAGGTTTTTTTGAGAGGTGCAATAAGTTAGTCAAGAATCGGATGTAACATGAAACGTATAGCAAATCGCTCAAGAACGTGAGACGTACTGATGTTGTTAGGTGTGCGAATAACCACTTCATACCCCTCCAAATCTTCTTGAGAAATAATCCCGCCTCTCGCAGCAGCAGCGTCAACAATGTTATCGGCAATGTCTCCAGTGTAGAAAGCGTCCGCGCCGTTGTCAGCCAGTCTATACGGGGTGAGTATAATATCAACATCAAATGCCGAAAGGGTTCAAACGAGAGGAAGAATGAGAAAAGGGAGTGTTGATGACTTATGGTTAGTAATGTAACATGTATTCATGATACAGTACGTACTTTTGCAAGGTTTCGGCATAACGCTGTATAGAATTTGAGAACAAGGAACAAAAAAACGCGTCAGTATGGCATCAAAATGGCTATATATTCGCATACCTTGCGGTAACAAGTATCACCTTCCTCCAAAAGTGTTCCATTCGGTGCATACACTTCTGCCCACAACGGGTCACTCAGTAGGAAAGGGTAAACTTCTATACAAATAGACGTTATTAGGAGTAAATACGGGCGGACTCACATCTCTAGCATAATAAACAAACGACAAAGACGACCTACCAGCATTAAGTTGCCCAGCTAAATCCACATTAACGACAAACCCATCACGCGCGACACCTATAGCGGGCTCGAAAAGCCTTTTCCATGGAAGTTTACCGTGACGTTGATGTAAGGTTTCCCATCCACGTAGTTCACCAGGAACACCGACTGAAAGACCTCCGACAGTAGATGCGGTAGGGTCGGGCGAGTCGTTGTACATGGTTTCGTTACCCAAGGCGGGCATTGTTTCGCGGAAATCAATCTAAATCAAAAGAGTTGAAGCATTAGAAGGGGGGAATTTTGGGGAACAACGCGTTGGGCACCATTTCATATGCGTGAGCGCCATCTGGTTGATTAAAGCGAACTCTAAACCAATTGATCAGAAACCGGTTTCTCGAGCACCCGGAGAAATGACCAGCAAAAAAAAAAGGATAGACGTACATCATGAATCCTCCACCTCCTATACCGGAATGATACGCCGCTACGACACCTATGCAGAGTGTACTTGCGATAATCTTTCCAACCCAAACGTTCCTTTCAATTAGTCACGAGAATAAGAACATACATACATGTCATGTATGTAAAGTTTGGCACATGTAACATGTATGCCCGTTGCCCACTCGGTGTCGAAAAAATGTTTCTAGAAAGACTCACCGCATCGACAGCATTCCCTCCTTCTTTCATGATCTCCACACCGATTTGAGAGCACTCTTTTACTTCTGTCGCAACGGCACCGTGGGCGGGGCCATAATGACCATTCGAAGACGAGCTCGAGTTGGAGAAGGGCAAAGACAGAGCTCTAGCCCCGGAGGAAATGAGGACAACCAAGAGCAGGATATAAGCAGAGACAGATAGCAGAGACCTCATCGATACACGGTGGTGATGGTAAGAGAGAGAAAAGGCTCCACTCGAACAGGTGTCATGTCATTTGGTTTTATATTTTTAATTCTGATGGCATATAGAGTTGGGGAAGACATAGTTTTTTTTTTAATCACTCAGTATTCTATTAGTATTAGGCGCTCAGGGACATCCGACGATAAGGACCACGTGAGTTGTTGTGCGTCTGTGGTTTTAAATGGACCAGGTTTCCCTGTATTCGCGTTTGGCAATGCAACCTCCGGGTGCACCTATCCCTCCAGGTGCGCAGGATCTCTTGTATACTCTATCATGTCTCCGACGACTGATTATGATGGTCCCTTCTGAATCTTCTCCAGGGGCGCCTAACAGGTGTCTGTGTATTTTCGCCTTCCGATTTAACCACTCCTATAGGTTTGTAAAAGTTCTAACGGTCACCAGCGGTACAAGAAACTTGAAGAGAACGCGTCAACTATATTGGTCTGGCTCCAATGTCTTGGGGAATTCGTCCTCTTAACACTTTTTTTCTCTACAAGTTGTACAACTTTAACGCTGACGGACGACCCTAAAGTCTACTTATACTAGATGCGTTTCACGAATATCCTTTTTGTACTTGAGAGCCAATTGATCTTATACATAGATACTGCAAAGCAGTGTTCAGGAACTCGTAGGTCCGAGCTTCATTGCAGAATCTGAAGGAGATGAATGGAGTCTTTTACCAGAATATTACCATGAGCCGTTGATCCATCTTTGATTTTTTACTGCCAGTGTTCGCTTCCTCCATCCTCGCTTTGCAATTATTGTTTCATAACAGGAAAACCAACCGTTATACATCTCTTACATGGAGAAGAAAGACACAAAAAAAAGCAAATCGTGTCGCCGCGGTCATGCTCATCTAACCCTTATTCACCCATTTCTTATCAGCGTTTTCGTCAGTTTTGAGTCCAAAAATAGACAAAGTCAGAAATACGCCGGGATAAAACAATGTATAAAGTTGGCATAGCGGACTATGTTCAATTTGCGCTGAGTCTATCACTGAAATCCTTTCCCTCGGCTAGGAAGATGATACATACAAAGACTTATTCTGTGCAACTGCAGGAAAAGAAAATGGAGACTGGAGGCAGTGATTGGTGTCATCATTAAGGAAGGGGAAAAAATCAGAAGCACCTAAAGGATAGGTAAGAAGGATAGGTAAGACTATGAGATAGACTGTGGACTAGGTAAGTTTGTCTAGATCTATTCATATTGGGTTCAGTCTTTGTTCACTAGATCTGCACTGATTTCCTCCATCATGGAAATGTCTTTTAAAGACAAAAATATAAAATTTGTCAATTCATTGACCATCTCTAGCATCTCATGATCAATCAACGTTATTTATACAATGACAGCAGCTTGCACTTATTTATATTCAAACCTCAAACTTGCTTTGAGACCCTTGTTCAGCTTCGTTTATCCTCTCCGGTTGTCGCTAGCAGCTTTTGTGCACTTATTGCTCTAAAAATAAGGGCGGCATAGATACAATAATCGTGCAGGGAGGAATCAAAAAGAGGAAAAAATTGATGGAAGAATGGAGAGCACTCAATGCGCACCGAAGGAAGTAAAAGATTCCAAACCGTTTGCCTTGCACATAGTTTAGTTTTTTGATCCACTGATCGTTTTTCTAGGTTAGGAAAATTGTTTTCCTTTGGCCGCCTTGTTTCTACGAACTACTAGTAAGCTCTTTAGAACTGAGTCGTTTTACTCTCAGTTCAGTACTGGACAAGAAACGTATGCTGTACAAACATATATATATGCTAGCGCCTGACATTGAGCGCTGAGCATTGACATCGTTATGCATGGAAATTAGGGCATCCCGTCTTGGAGTAGTGGTCAGATGCTCCAGTTAAGCTCCCGCAATAGCTGTGGTACTCGTAAGTATCAGTGTACCATCTTGCTTCCCTTTTCCCCTCCCCGAGCTATCATTTCAGACTCTTATATCTTTCCCCTCGGTAAAAAAGTACGATTCATACCATTCGTGAACCAATCTATACGTCGTGGACAGTAAGCGGCTTCAAGAATACAAATTGGGGTCTCAAATCTAATGGAATCTCCTTGGCAGAAATAAATAAATATGGCTTCTACAAGACCTTCCAACCCCGACTTCGTTTCTGAATCTCTTGCTAGAAGTGGAGGGGCCGTGAAGTCTACAGGTGTTCAGCGTCGCCATTCATGGGATGCAGGTACGTTGTAATCATTTCTTATCAATCTCGTTCATTTAGAGGTCAACTAATGAGCTTTGTGCTACACAGGTGCCAATGTCCGGGCTCGTACAACTTCTTCGAGCAGCCCCCCGACCCCCAGTTCCGACAATAGTGCAAACCCACTTCGTGCTGTCAGTGCCACCTTCAGCAGAGTAACAGCTCAGACTCAGATGCAATCTATCCAGATGTTCAATGGGTCGAGAGATACCAGGTTTACTCGGTCTACGGTGAACAATGTTGGAGGTGACGATAGACGCCATAATGACATCTACAAGCCACGATTTCAAAACATCCGTGCCAATATCTATGGAAATGCAAA
>ML180489.1:0-13978 GCA_004369135.1 Dendrothele bispora CBS 962.96 | reverse complement strand
AGGTGACCTGGAGTGACCTGAGGTGACCTAGGCAACCTGAGGCAACCTGAGGCAGCCTCAGGCTGAAAATATCGACCCTGGATCCCAAGGTTTTTCTCGCTTATGAGGTAGTGCTAGGGTTCCGGAGGTCACCCAGGCTGCCAGGGTAGCCTAGGCTTTCAAGATTTACCTGAGTCAGACTGAGGTATCCCCAGGTCCCTAGTGTTTTTCCTGATGTAGATCAAGCGGTGTTCTATCGACACCAAGACGGTCAACTTATCATTATTGTTGCCTCCGTTGACGATCTCACTATTATAGCTTCTACCACAGCTCTAATCGACTACGTTAAGTCAAAACTTCGTGAAGCCTTCACGATAACAGACATGGGACCTATTCATTGGATTCTTGGAATCCAGGTCACTCGTGACCGTACTAACCGCACCCTATCCTTGTCCCAACGCACATACATCGAGTCCATTGCGAAAGAGTTCGAACAAGAAAACGCTCGTCCTACTACTATTCCCATGGATCCTAATAACCAACTTAACTCGTCTCAATCCCCTCAGACTCCCAAAGAGGCCAAAGCGATGGAAGTTATACCTTATCGAACTATCGTTGGAAAGCTGATGTACGCCTGCGTCGGAACCAGAGTCGATATCGCTTATGCCGTCCATACCCTCGCTCGTTTCGTCACTAATCCCGGAATGGCTCATTGGAACGCAGCCAAACGAGTCGTTCGATATCTCAATACTACGAAGGATTGGTCTCTGACTTATGGTCGTGGGAAAACTAGTTTGGATGGATATGTAGATGCTGACGGAAGTATGAATGATGATAGAAGGTCTATCACCGGGTATGTTTATTTGGTCGATGGCGGAGCGGTTAGTTGGTCTTCCCGTTCGCAAACCCTAGTTTCTCTCTCTACTGCCGAGTCGGAATATGTCGCAGCTACCGAGGCTGCAAAGGAAGGAATCTGGATTCGCTCCCTGGTTTCTCAAGTCTTCGAACCCACTCTTTCTATTCTCGATTCGCCGACTCTACTTAACTCCGATAACCAGGCAGCTATTGCCCTCTCTCGTGATCATCAATACCATGGACGAACAAAGCACATCGACATTCGTTTCCATTATATCCGATACGTGATTGAGGAAGGGAAGATTAGGTTGGATTATTGTCCTACGAAGGACATGGTGGCTGATACTTTGA
Organism: Dendrothele bispora CBS 962.96; assembly: GCA_004369135.1. Lineage (NCBI taxonomy): Eukaryota > Fungi > Basidiomycota > Agaricomycetes > Agaricales > Dendrothele > Dendrothele bispora. The sequence continues at coordinate 12,793 of ML180489.1, read as the reverse complement.
CTAAGGCTTTGCCTAGTATCAAGGCGAAGCACTTCGCTATGCAGCTTGGACTCTCTCCGGCTTGAGGGGGAGTGTTGGGTTTATTTTATTTACTTACGGACTGTTCAAGCCATTCGATTCGTCTGGTAGTATAGCTACATATTGGTTTCATTAGTATTTCAATTCATTTCCTCATTCGATACCTTACGGACATATATTTACTTCGATCGTACTCCTATATCTAGTATATAAGTTACCTACTTGGGATAGCTACACCTCAGACGTTGTACTCCTACAACTTACTGAGGTGAGCCCCATTATATCTTTCTCTTACTTTCTTTTACTTATCGTTACCTTAGTATATATTCCACAGGTGAATAATACAGACGTTGTACTCCTACAACTTACTGAGTATATATTCCACATCTCACCCACAAGAAAAAAATTTCATGTGTTTGAGTAGAGTTTTGTTGACCATGCAAGCCAGTAAATTTGACAGTTGCATGAAATATTCCAATAATGCGAGCATATGAATATGGGTGATTGCCTTCATCTCGGCTTGGCACCATGATATCAGGATGTGTCCTTGGATTTATGGAGTCTTGGGAGCGCCACATATCATATGTAGTGTGATTGACACGAAGGACTTTATGTCGATAAATTCTGTCATTGACAATTGTGACCATGGCTCAATCAGCATCAGAGAATGCAAAATCTTCCCCAAGGACTTGATTTAAGCAATAATCTTTGAGAGTTGAACTAAATCCCTGTGGATGAATCATGTTATTGTCATAAAACTGAGAAATCTCAGGAAATTCTCACTACAACTGCTGGATCTGATTGATATTCAAATTGCCATCTTTTGAGGTTGATGTAATTTCTCCAGTCTGAGGAGATATAAGGATGTTGCTCTGGTAAAATGGGTGGAAGTGAGTCGGAATGAGCAAAACTGACAGACGGGACTGCCTTATCATGATTTTGCTCCACTTGGGTATGTGCTTGAATTCTATTCAGAATTTCTTTTCGTTGCTGATGGCGGGCAATTTGTGCTGTAAACTGCACATGATTTGTTCACTTTTTGAGAACTTGAGGTTCAACTTCTCCCTATTTCTTATATTAATCAAAATTTTGGGATAACAAATGATACTCACAATCTGAGTGGTGTAATTATCAGTAGTTCCAAACATATGAATAGCAGCAGCATAGTCACCCAGTGAGTGTAGCTTGCAGGTATCCAGATTAAAGGGTTTAGCTTTGCCACCTATTTTCTTGATTGCTTTGGGGCTTGACCTTTCTTGACCAAAGCAGCATGGCGTTGTCCACGTGCAGCTTCTTTTTGTGGTAGTTCTGTAGTATAATATCTTCCAGCCACCTGTCTTGAAAATTGTTGAAGTGAATTTCCAAGTGAGACAGTGGTTTTGTCAAAAATATGTAAAGTTGTTTCTGTATGAAGAAGTAGTTTTGCTAGAGCATGCCAAGCACATTCATCCCACAGCAGGTCCAGAATGATGTTGTTCTCAGATGTGGTGGGCATCAATCCATCAAATACTGGGATAGAACACTGACAAGAAATCGGATGAATTTTAGATAAGACAGAACTTTTTGTTAAATAATAAGATCTCTTGCACCTGTAATAAATCTTCAAAGTCTCTTGCAGCAAGCTTCGACTTCATAGCAGATGCATTATTGTTGAACTTCCATATTGTTGACTGACCAAATGTAGGGACCATTCAATAGCTATTGAAGTCTGCCATAAAAAACCAACATCAAAGATTTACCGCTTATTTAATTCTTGAATTCGATCACCTGCCGCAGCATACAGAACTCGAAGCAGATGTGTAAAAGTTGCTTTCCACACACCAAGTTCAAATTCATGCAGCAGGTCTGGTACAAACATTGAATAAAAGTTAAAGTCAACTTTAGCCAGCTTTTCTGAAAATGCATTCTAACAAAATTTTGTTCTGTGAAAATAAAATGCAAATTTCACCACTCACCCTTGTAGCACTCCAGGAGAAAGGCTTCAAAAATCTACCACAAAGGTGCTGGCTATAGCATATCCTAGATTGAAAATAAAAGTTCTCACAAGTTCTATTTTGTTCCTCCGCCATTCCGTATCAGTCCTGACTTTGGCTCTTCTTGACTTGTCATGTTTAGAGCCAAGTTGTGATATATGGTTTTTTTGAATAAAACATTGGGGACAGGGGCATCAAGCAAGAGACCTGATACAGGCCAGAAGAACCCTGTTCCAAAAGATGTGACAAAAATATGAGCAAAAATGGTAGTCATCATATGGATAAAGTATACAGACTTTTCTGGATAATCAGCAGAGTAAGTAAAAAATCTTGGAAACACACGTCATATTATACCATCCCCACATTCAATAATGATACCATGTTTATAGGCATGCTGCCGCATGCATGAATTCCTCATCCAAAAGCAATGTCCATACAGCTTGCATCAGTTCTCTCTTGAGATGTGTAAGTGTGGCACTTGAAGCAGCAATTCCAAAAGTCTTTTTGTAAAATTCTTGGAGAGCTGGGGGTAGCTAAATTTGATGAAACAAGTTTTATTCAATATGCCAATACAAAAATAAAATTAATAACATACATTAGGCAGATAGGCCAAATGGTGAGCAGCAAACATTGTTGGTTTACTTCTACGATATTTTGATTGGTTTCCAAAAAAGGGATACACAGGCCACAGGGAGGCTGTGCCAAAGCTAGCCAGATGGGTTGCATCTGACCATAGCAGAATTGCTGCCACAACATTTTCTGGAGTAGGTACTCTGGGATCGTGTTGAGATTGAAATTTCTTGGATTCAGAAATCATAATTTTTTCATGCTCTTGGATCATTGCTTCTGAATTGTACACCTCACTAAATAAACGCTGCATGTGAGGAGTAGATGGGGATGATGTGCTAATAGTGGAAAAGGGACTGGATGTTGTTCGGTACAATTTAAATGGAACAAAGTGGAATGTTTTCGAAATTGGAGATTGGAAGGCATTTCGAATTAGAATGAGTAATTTCCGATAGAATATACCATCAACCACATATTCTGGTGCCCCAGACTCAGCCTGCTTTATGCCCTCAGCTGGGAGCCGAAGTGTAACAGAACCTTCAAGCCATCCATCCTTTTCCGAAAGCACTGACTGAGGACCTTGAGCCTGTCTATAATTATCCAGTCGTTTAATCTCTCCAAGCACTAAAACCCTCCAAATCACTTGGATTGAAATCATCAGAGGTAATGACATCAACCAATTGGTCCAGATCAGTTAGAGACTTGGTGTTTGAGGAGTTGTAAAACCAGTTGATAAGTTTGAATATGGTAGCATTGAGAAATGGTGAGAAGATACTGGAGCCCTCCCCTGATGTAGGTTGTTGATAACCTGATTTGAAAAGGCCACTGCCATCACAAACAGCACCAAGAGGAGTTTCTTCATCAGGAATGTGAGTAGGGATGGATGGATATGACCTAAATACACCAAATTCATTGGGATCTGTGTTGATATAGACCACTGTGTCATCAATAGACTCTATGGAAACCTGTGAAAGATCTTGTGAGAGTTCGGTAGGTGTAGGTCTTGCTGAAGCAACATGTGACACTGGAGCTGGCATATGGGGGACTTGGGTAGACAAGGATGGCAGAAAATCATGAAACCGTTTAGGAAAGGTCCTCATTCTTCCAAAAATGGTTGGCTTAAGCTCAATCTCATTGGAAAGTCCAGAGTTGGCAACAGATGGATCTTGCATCACAATATCATTTGACTGGTATCATTCAGATGAGATAATCAGGCTAAGTCAGAATGGAAGTTTAATATCAGTACCTGTCCAAACTGTTCAATAGATCTTGAAGGACCTGTAGAACTAGTCTGAGACAGAAATTTTTACTTGAAAATTATTGTCAAGACCAGTCTGAACATTTGACATACCATAGTAGATTCATCCAGTCTTTGTGTGTTGGCCTGTGTACTGGATGTATGTCTATGGGTACATCAGGAAAAACTCCTTTTAGGCATTAGCACGTAATACTTAGGAAATGTGGGAATGGTTGTCAATTTCAGGTAATCGCCGGTAATTTCCCTAAACTGCTGGATTTCTTCAATTACCCTGGAATTATTTAGTCCTTTTTCGATTACCCAGGATTACCTTCGAAAAGTATAAAATAGCAGAAAATTCGACTAATGCCATGGTAATAATTTAAGACACTTAAGCCTGATCACACGAGAAATTAGAAGAGGCAAAACATTATATTGGAAAATATAATAGTCAGAAGGTACATGAGCAGACTCTAACTTAGTAACTACGTAGTCTAAACCTCCAAGAATAATCAATGTGTACATCAATGTCAGGCTCTGACAATGTAGTCTTAACCCCCAGGACCAAAAGTTTACCAGATAGCCCTCATCTGACCACCCGCTATCATATAAAAAAATCCTAAGCAGTCAGAAGAAACACAGTGTCAAAAAAAAGCCAGACACTGAAGACAGTACACATACATACCTTAAAACACCCTTGAAACCCCACTGAATCTATCATTCCAACAATATACCCGCAGTTACTAATCAGGAAAAATACCTTTAGGCCATGGCACCCAAAGTTAGCCATGGTTTTAGGGTAAAATTTTGAGTGTGCCATGGCTAATTTTAAGTGCCATGGTAGTCCTAGGACTGTCCCAGGGTAGCCTGAGGCTGTCTCAGGACTGCCCAGGACAGCCTCAGGTTACCCTGGGATAGTTCCAGGACTACCATGGCACTTAAAATTAGCCATGGCACACTCGAAATTTTACCCTAAAACCATGGCTAACTTTGGGTGCCATGGCCTAAAGGTATTTTTCCTGATGCCCTAAGTACTTGATATTGAGTCTTGACTCTTGAGTGTGAGCAGTGAGGTAGAAAAACGCGAAGCACAGTAGAAACAAGGGGAACAAAGGGAGAAAGGAACTTGTTGTTGACTCTCAAGTGTGAGCAGGTGAGGTAGGCAAATGGGAAGTAAAATAGTAGGGACTCGGACAGTCTTTAGACTTGTGCTGGCAGTGGACAGTGAGAGAGGAACGCGCATCGTGACACGAAGTCAAAAGTCGAACCATAAAGGTTAATAGAAAATTTAAATCTCCACTTTAATATGATCACGTGTCAAAGAACTTAGAACATCAGGCGCTGTCACCTTCTGCTGGCATGGAACTGGAACAACGGTGAGTGTTGTTCCCTCATGAACCTTGGATTTTGCCAGCACTCCAAGTTTTAGTGACTCGGGCTTCAGGAGTTCCTTTGTTCATATTTTTCCACAGAAGTCATTCACTTCTTATGCACTGAAGAATTGGAAAGTAATGTAAGTACTCGAATACTTGAAAAGGCTAAGGAATTTTACCATAGAAATATGTATACTATATTGCTGTCCAGTACCAATGAAGTTGTATACCATACTAACGGTAATTCAACATAAGAACAGGTAAAATAAAGTAAATCCGGGTAAACCGAGGTAATGTCGCGAAAAACTGCAATTACCCGAAAGTCCGGGTAATTTCTCCAAATCCGGAAACGGGGATTTTCCTGATGTATCCTTGGAGGGAAAGCATTAATTTGTCAAGAAATAAAGTATTCAGGAAAGCAAACATACAATAGGAAGTGCTTCCTGAGTCACATCTTGGTCTGAGGAAGTTCCAGGAACTTTTGATTGACATCTTTGAGCCCCTGCTCGTAGATCAACCTTTGATAGGTCCAATGAAAACTGCTTTTGAGCATTTATTGCAATCTGATAGCTTTGCATCAGGAAAAACTCAGGGACCTTACTATATTAACTATGAACTGGTATTGGAGCCTATGGAGCGCTCCATAGGCTATAAAGCGGAGATCGGAACGTTTCGCTTAATTTTCTATTCAAACTATAGTCTATGTAGCGTGACGTAGCCATATATTTTTTCCTGATGTGGGCATGTTGTTGGAGGTATTGATTGTGAGAGAAGTTTTGGCCACATGGACAAGTAGGCATTGAAATAAAAACAAGCACTGTACTGGGTGTGTGTGTGAATGCAAGTCGAGTCAGGACAGAGCTATTTAACAAGCCCTAGGATGTCTTCATTCATTTGCTTCAATTGTCTTTCAAAAAGGGCTGTTCTGTCCTGGATTGTGATATCAAAAGATACATCAATGTTCAAGTTGCCAACTGTCAATATTTGATGTCTATCCCTACATGAGAACACAAAGTGTGTTATACTAGCTATAGTGCCTACTTATGATATCAAAGTAGTTCCATCATGTCATAGCCTTAGAAACTGATTGATCGGGCTTCATTAAGCACTTGAGCTCCATGACTCATGAGGCACCATCTGACAGATAGATGTAAGATAGTAATATCAGCAACATGATTCTGTTTTATGGAAATATGAAAATTGATTGATTGATCTTGATGAAAACAATTGTTTTCAGGAGGGCCAAAGTTTACTGTGACAGATCAAGCATTGAGTGATTGATCTTGATGAGAACGACTGTTACCAGGGGGCCAAAGTTTACTGTGACAGATCAAGCATCATTAAAAAGGTCCACACGTTATAACCTTGACAAAATCCATATGATCAGTCAGTGTAGTTATTAATTCTATATCCCCAATAAAGATTACATCGGGATTATTGTGTGTTCAATTGAGCCTGACTTTTTTTGGCATATACAAGCAGGTCAAGTCAATCAAGTCACAAGCTGACTGGCCAGGTCTTGATTACGCAAGTCGGGTGCTTATTTTGAAAATTGTAAGCTGACAAGCCAGGACAAGCCTGGCAAGCAATTAAATAGAGCGTGTTCACGATGCTCTTCATCAGTTATGTATAGAAATATTTTATGATCATACATGCTGTAGTGAGCCTTATGGCCCATGGATACTCACGCTGTCACAGTTTTGAAACCCATACATGGCTTGTATAAAAGCTACATACATTGTTCAAGTCCAAACTTGACCTGTTTAGACCTGTCTAATATTTCTTATCTCTAAAACTTAGCTTGTATTGTATGATTCAGGTCCAACTTTAACCCAATTGAACCTATATTAGCTGGCACTTGGTTGGGTCACAGGTTGCACTGATTTCTCACCCTTTATCTCATAACTCAAGTCCAGTCTGTCAGATGCAACGCATAGATGTCATCCAAGTCCAACAATGAAGAAGTGAGAATCTGTCTGTTGGAGTGCATGTATTTCACTTATAAAGATGATGAGTGAAAGATAAATCAGGAATGCATTTCTTCGAGATGTTTTCATTTTTGGGTGTGAAAAGATTGATGAACACACATGTACATGATTTTACCCTTGTAAATGACAAATAATAAGACACAAGGAATCAACTCAGACAGTTTGGCTCACTTAAGCTTCAAAGAGTCATAATATAAGATTCTATTGGGCATTGATTCATATATTTCATAGATTTTATGAACAAAATGCGTAATTTTTTGAAAGTAGGTATGTAGTTTGACAGCAGCATTTTGGTGTAAAAGCATTAGTATGTATGTGTAGAGCACTGGAAAAGGTATTCCCAGACATATCTATAAAATTTTTAATGTTAACTGCCCCATCTTTTAGATTGATCAAAGGTTCAAATGATCATTTTTGTACAAGAATAAAACATAAATTCATTCTCGGGAATAGCAAATAAAACAGAAGCAGTGAATTGACTAGGGCAGTTCAGATCCTTAAAAATCCATAGTATGATATTCTATGAGGCATTAGTTTAAAAATATCTCATGAATTTTATGAATATCTGATGAAATACATTTATTTCTCGAAGTAGGTATGTAATTTGACAGCAGCATTTTGGTGTTAAAGTCATTGTATGAGTGTGAGAACCACTGGAAAAGGTACCCCCAGGCATTTCAACAGAATCTTAATGTTAGCTGCCCCACCTTCTAGATTGATCTAATTCTCCCTTAATAGCACTCCTCATGTTCCCAGATTGAGGCAACTGTAACTTTTGTACTGATAGTCCTATGGCCTCAAAATTTTCAGTGGGAGCCCTTGGAGTTTAGTAGAGTATAGGAAATATTTTATTTCAGGTTTTGGAAAGTTAAGTCCAGAATAGATTGAGGCAACTGTAACTTTTGCACTGGTAATTCTATAGCCTTGAAATTTTCAGTGAGAACTCCTGGAGCTTAGTAGAGTATAGGAAAACATTTTGTTTCAGGACTTGGAAAGTCTCCAGAAATACTGTTACTTTATATTCCATATTAGGGTAGCACTCCTCATGATCCCAGATTCCCAGATTGAGGTAACAGTAACTTTTGCACTGGTAGTTGTATGGCCTTGAAATTTTCAGTGGGGACTCCTAGAGTCTAGTAGAGTATAGGGAAATTCTTTATTTCAGGTTTTGGAGAACTTTTATTTTGCTCAGTTTTTGCACCCAACTCGGCTGTAACCTTTGCCTGCATTGATTCCTATGACCTTGAAGTTTTGAGTGGGCACTCCTGGAATAAGTATGGTAAAACTCTCAATCTAGGTTTCTATAAATGTCAATTTTCAATAAAAGAAACAAGTATCTTATTCAAGTTGTATGCAAATCCATTGAATCCACTTTGTATGGCAGGTGGGGCCATCCAAAATTCTCGTTGCAGATGTGCTTTATTACCTGTTATAATTTTGATGGGCATTGGGCAACACTATCTGGTCTTTGAAGGCCTCTTCATCATTATTTATTTATATTCACATCGGGTCTTCTACATTGTTGGGGAATCAAGTTGTTCTATAATTTTTAGCACCAGCATGCAGTCAGTCATGTGAATTGCTGACAAAGGTCACGTTTTCACAGACAGACTCGTCCATCAACCCCGTCTCTCTGTCATGGCAAAAGCATCAAAATCAGGATCAGTGATCCAACATCGGACCGGTGGATGTAGACAAGCCAAGGTGACCACTACAGAGCAGTCTCCTAAATAAGAAGACTCCAGGAAACAAGACCGACAGCAGGAAGATGACGATAGTGTAGAAGAATGTAATCCTATTATCGAAGATGTTGAAAGAGGTTCAAGGAGACGTTGAAAAAAGTATGTGGACTAATTCCTTCTTTTGGTATACCTTTTATCTGGTTGATTTGACAACCAGAGTTGCCGCTACCACTCTTGACACCTATACTACTGTGGCTCGTTGGCTAGCATGTAGTTTTGACCCATTTATTGACTTTGTTGAGGTGTTCCGTGTTGGTCTTGAAGTAGACACTGCACATGCACAGAAAAAAAACCTAATATTGTCCGATGAGGATGGGTGAGTCACGTCTTTATCTCGCTTCAATTTCTTGCAAATATTCTTGTATACAGACAAAAACCTAGAAACGAAACGCTAAGCATTTTCGTGTTTCCTGCTCGGAATACAGCCCGATTTGCACAAGTCTTTTTTTTATCGGAATCTTCTTGTTCTGGTCTATAAGTTTAAAAAAAACTTATGAGATTTGTGTTCTGTACCATGGAGATATGATAGAAAACTTTTTATCATAAGAAATATGAAAAAACCGGGAAGCGAAACACCCAACTTTTCCTGTTCAACAATGTCTGGGCACAACTCTGACAGTACAGGTGTCCTCAGAAGGCCTGTAAACCCCATCTACACTGGAGTAGCCCAAGGCTGCTCCAGAGCAAAGATACCAGCGAGAACCAAACTGGATAGAGCTAAGTGCTACGTACATGCACATCAGGAAAAGTACCCCTATCCATGGTTACCGAATGGGATCTGTACGTATTACTCAGTGGAATCCATGGATATCAGTGGGATCCATGGGTATCCTCTGTGGGATCTGTAGGCTTCCATGGGAGCCATGGAATCCATGGAATCTATGGTTTACATGTACTCCCCTGTGGATTCCTCAGTATATTCCTCAGTGGATTCCCCAGTGGATCTTGCTGGAACCTGCAGCAGATGCCGGTGGACTCCCCCACAGACACCCACGGATTCCCACGGATTCCCACGGAGAGCCATGGAGAGCCACGGATTCCCACGGAGAGCCACGGATAGCCACGGAGAGCCATGGATAGCTTCATTCGCATGACGTGGTGCTGGTGGCAGCACACTCTCTTCACCTGTCTGTTTGTGATGACTCAGTGCTAGGATGCTCCCTCATTCTCATCTGAACAAGAGGATGGCAATTCAGATCCACAATTCCAGTTGATAAACCTTGGTCCCTCATAGTGTGCATACACAAATCTTGAATTAAAGAAATGCTACAAGATAATAGAAAACTGCTCCATGTCTACAGGCAAGTATTATTTTATGAGTCATATCTGAAATATTAGAAAACATTGTAGTAAATTAAAAAAAATGCGACTTTTGAGTGTAAATCTCAATGTTTCACAGTCATTTTTGCTTATTTGGTGTTCCAAATTAGTCAGATAGATGGAAATGGATTGTTCATAAGGTCCCGAACTCACAAAAAAATTTATTGACCAACATACAAAGAAAAAAAGAGAAAAAAAAAACCAAAATCGAAATTTTCATTGAAATCTCAATATTTCACCATTGGTTTTGCTTGTTTGGTGTTGCATATTGAGCAGACAGTTGAAATAAACTATCCATGAGCTGCTGAGCTCACAAAAAAATTTATTGACCAACATATGAACAGAAAACACAAAAAAAAATCGGAATTTCCATTGATATCTCAATATGTCACCGTTGTTTTTGCTTGTTTGGTGTTCTATATTGAGCAGACAGCTGAAATAAACTGTCCATGAGCTGCCGAGCTCACAAAAAAATTTATTGACCGTCATATAAACAGAAAAACAGAAAAAAACTCGAAATTTTATTGAAAAATGATAAGTGTGACGATTGTGATTGTCACGCAAAGGTGTGACGATGGCCATCGTCACACACAATCGTCACACAGAGGTGGAATATTATGTCACATGAAAATCACGTGATTGGTCATGGGTGCTCAAGTGATGATGTCATTTTGCAAAGTGAAAACGATAGGTGCTGCTGTTTTCACTTTGCAAAATGACGTCACTTTTTTGAGTTTTTTTTTTTTGATTTTTAAAGATTTATTTTTACAATAGACTAATCATCTCGGTGGATGACCTAGGAGTCTTACCTCCATGCCATCTATTAACTCACTCAGTATCACTGCTCTATGCATCTGCCCCTGGAGCCTCTGGTTCGATCCTTGTGATCAATATTTTTCTGCGTGCTCTTAATTTGTATAATCTTACTTACTAATATCCGGTTTGCGTCCTTCCGCTTTCCATCCTTTTCTCTTCCTTCCCTCATGTCCTTCAACCGTAATCGGTTCTGCCTTTTTTTCACGCTATTATCTTTAAACATCACTTCGTTCAAACTTGCACGACTAATATCACATTTTAGCTGCATCTGTTGATTGTCTTCTACAACTCTTGAGGTTTACCCTCGTCCAACACTGTTCCGGACTCCTTTCCTCACACGACTTGTCCGTACCTGTTTCGTGATGCGTATACACCACGGCATCGCCTCATTTAGCTCAAGTATCGGTTTTCACCCACATTGGCTTTGTCTCTTGACTCTGGATTCGTTAATCGTTAACGAGCTTTTATACTGTCTCAGTTTTCTCAAATTTCCACGGTTCCTTAACCATGCAGGTCCCGTGATGTCACTGGTCCTAAATACGCCACGTTATGGAGGACCTTGTTGATACTCCTCTACTCATCTTATGGACCTATCCCACTCCGAGTCATAAACAAGGTGGCCGGCAAAAACAGTTCGAGGATGGAACTGGATGGCTGGGGGATGTAGATCTGTCAGTCGGGCTTTTGGAACCTGTAACTCGGACCATTTCGAATCACGAGTACACATCATGCGTCATGCTCTGGGCTAACTTCAAGTTCAAGGGGACGGGCCGTCACTAGCGCTCCAACACCTACTGGCTGTGGCCAAACATGCACATGATGCAACACAAAACCCTCGTCAAAATTTCAAAGCTAAGAGTAATCACTTACACTTTTGTCTTTTCGAGTCTTTCAGGACATAGTAACAAGTTATCTTCATCTGATACTGAGGTCGATGTGTCTGTTTGGTCTTTTTCGATAAATTATTACATATCAAGCCGTCAGGCCTCGACAGAAATATTTGTTCGGGATTTGTCTTCCAGTGTCAGGCGGATCTTCTTTTTTATTGGATTCATGCCGTCTCTCGTTTTCCTTTCACCCTAATTGCGTCGAATCCTGATTCATGATTTGTTCTTATCGATCTTCAATGCCCTTTCGTATGCATTTCAACAATTATTCGTGGTGCCTACATATAATCTGTGTTTTTTGATTGTCGTTGAAGATTGCGCGATTGTCTTTTATTATTGTTCATGGTTGAGCATTGTGCGGTTAACTGTTTTCTTTGTTGTCTTCAAGGTCTCTTTCGCATGCGACTTCAGGGACTTGAATTTTCTTTCTCGCGTGCGATTGAAGCAACTTAGATTTTCTTTCGGGTGATTATCAACCCATTATACATCCATCTGGAGCCTCCGTCCTTCTCTTCTTATTGCTCCAGACTAGTCTCTTTCTCTGGTCTTATTCCCTAGTCACTTCCGAATCATTTCAAGTCGGATTTGTCGTGCTCATCTTGTAATTCTTTTAAACTCTCCACCAGTCAACAAACTCTTCCTTCCTTCTGTTCTCTAATTGGCATACGTGCTCATCTCATTTATTCTATTAATTCTTTTAAACTCTCCACCAGTCAACAAATTCTTCCTTCCTTCTGTTCTCTAATTGGCATACGTGCTCATCTTATTTATTCTATCATTCATCTTGCTATTCAGTCTTTGTCTCATTATTCCCTTATTCGTCTCACTACTCGGTCATCATTCCCTCACTTGTCCCACTACTCTGTTATGGA